>VZSZ01004918.1:79695-171496 GCA_013398815.1 Ibidorhyncha struthersii
TCACTGGAGTTCAGCTGCTCATGCAAGAAAGTCAGCAGGTTTGCAGCACAGTAGACCTCAGTCCTGCATGATGAGAAATATAAATGGCAGATGACCAGAAAAGAGAGGGGAAGAGGGAAAGAGCAATAGCAGGTGGGAAGAGGATGATGGTGAATCAGCAGAATGGCCTGACTCTGCAGGAGACACCCACTGGGCAGAGGACCACAGCTCTTGTTCCTTTCTTGATCCTACAGAACCAAGACCCGATTTACTGCAATTTAAGAACTTCTCTTCATCTGGGTGCATTGATGGTAGGGATAAGCTAAACCCTATTGTGGGATCAGTGAGGATTCAGGCCGTGCACGTTGCCCCCCTGCACCTATGGCTGAGCAATAAGTGAAGCAGTGAGTCGCTAGCTCCAAAACTGTGCTGACTGCACGTACCAGTTTTGATGTGTGAGATCTGAGTGATTTAAAAGGCCAAGAATCTATCAGATGGCCAGAAAGAGGAAGAAGAAGGTCCAGAAAAAGGTGCTCTGATGAAAATCGTCATAATATATTTTTTCCAGGGAATGTTCAGCTGCTAGCTGTGGAGAGGCTTTGGCTTATAGTGGTGTCTTATTTTGAGGAACTCATCACACAGGAATGGGGAAATGGCTGTTGAGTACAGTAGCAGGGGCCCTGCTCCCGTGTAGCTGTGGCAGAGCCTGCTGAGCTGAAGAGTGCTGAGCAGCAGTTTGTAAAGATAATGGAAAGTAAAGATGAACCCTATGAGCCCATGAGGTCTTTTCCATTGCTTGTGCTAAGGTACTTACCAGCCAGCATATCCCATCTGTAGGCAGCCAAGACTGGATTCTTTTTTTTCCTCTTTCATTTGGCATGGACTCACTTCCTTGGAATAATTTAAGCCACTGACTACCAAGCGTATCATCTGCCTGAATATTTCATTTGTGGCCCCACCCAAGTTTCACAACTCTGAACATAACCTCTTGTTTGGTAAGGAGAACTCCCACCAACTGAATTGCCTGGAGTTGCATAACAAGGACTTTACATTTGCATAGTTTTCCCCATAATCCATCCTGCATAATCAGGTTCTAAAGCCTTGTCACATTAAATCCTGCAGTGTTTCTGTCCCATCAAACCCTGCTACAGGCTAAACAAATCAATACACTATTTTTTTTAATAATGTCAAAGAGCCTGGGGATTTTGACTTCCCTTTTTGGTCTTGAAATCAATGTAACATAAAGAGATATAACCTGTTCCATAAAACCATGTTTATTTCTTGCATGGACTAATTGCAAGTTTGTCCTGCATCATCAGGGAATTTGTAAAGGAAAAATTAACTTTTTTGTTCCTTTTGGAGAACCATTGTTACTGTCCCCAGATGAAAATGAGTTCCTCAAGGGAGTTAATTATCAAAGTCATCTGTAATATATTAGACCTTGATTTGCTTGTGCTGCACAGTTGTTACAGAGAAGTATCAGCTGATGGTAATGTAGTTTTATTGTTGGATCAGCGAAGACTTTGGTGCAATTCTAAAGTATAGATGGCTTCTTTATTTTGGTAACAGTACAGTAGCAATTTGTCTGCAATTACACAAGTAGGAAAAGTGAGAGAGGAGTTTTGGGTGGGGGTGGGACTGCTGGTGGTGTGCACTGAAAAGCCCATAAAGGGCTGGGACTGGGAAAGCTCTCTAAACTACATGATGTAATATAAAAGTTGTGTAATGGTAAGGAAATACAAAAAAATTAATGAACAGTGTCTGACAGCTACCGATCTTTTCATGTTGCTGCTTTTTTAGATGTAGTTACAGCTTTTGTTTTGATACCAGCATGTAAGTGAAAGAGGCTGCAGGCGATGGTTAATTAAAGCTATAGCATCCTTCACGCTGGCAATTGTATGTTTTGTCCATGACAAGTCATAATTTTAATGTATTGAGTTTCAAATACAAACCCCAACAATAAAGGAATATAGGAATAGGCTCGAAGACACAGAACAGAAGCCATCTATTCTGCTGTGTTCTTTCTCTCAGTAGTTAATGCTGGATATTTCACAGGAAGGAAAAAAGAGAAAAGCAACTACTTCCAACTCATAAATAGGCCAATCACCTCTGTATTTTTGTGCTATATGGGATAACTCAGAATCCAGTTATTCAGGTCAACATGATATATAACGTAGTACAAGTAAAACAAAAATGGGTTTGAATCTGCTGTTTCATATCCCATGTCAATGAATGTGGCAAAACTATTTGTGAGTCAGAAGTTGTGTAAGCAAACAAAATAGTTGTGACATCTTTCTCCTGATCGATTACAGGAGAGGTACTTGCTGTTCAGGTATCTAGAGAAGGAATTAGTGCTATAATAAACATTAACATATCAGGAAGCAGTTTTAACACAAACATAGGAAGTAATGTTTCTTCTGACAGATGATTAACTGATGGAACTCACTGCCACAGGATGTTGTGGAGTCCAAAAACGTAAGTGGCTTAAAAGGAGTTGGAATATTTTGCTGAGAATAGTTCCATCAGTGGCTGTTTAATAAGATGGTACAGTCACAGCCCCTGGCTCACACAATCCCTGAACAGCTGGCTGCTCAGAAATGGTAGATGAAGAAATACAAAAAGTCCCCTGTGCTTTTTGTGTTTTAAAATTTTTAATCTTTTTGGTATCTGCCACTGTTCATTGGTGGAAAAATGATACTGGGCTAGATGGACTTTTGGTCTGACGCAGTGCGACAGATAATTTTTGTGCTTTTGTTATGAAGTGAGGGAGCACACAGCTGCACAATCCCAAGGCTGACTAGCAATATTGTTTGTCCAAGATTATCACACTTTAAAGTCTCTGAGTTTTGTGCAGAATTACTTTGTCAACCTTCTCCAGCATGTTAAGTGGATTGGAGACTTGGGGTTGGATTCAGGAGGATTCGGTGTCTTCCCGCCTCTAACAACAGCTTGTTGAGCGAGTGCTAGAAGACATTTTCCAACTTTTTATCCCAGTTTCTCTATGTCTTCACATGAGGGAAGAGAACACTGACCTGCAATTAGAGATCTTGTTAAAAATACCTGCAACCCCCTCCTTCTTTTGTGTTATTACATTGGTGTGAACTATTTGCAGTAAGCTACTTAACCTGTCTCATTTTGGTAAAATTCACGCTTGACTGGAAAACTCTAGTTTATTTTGAGCTTTAACCTCACCATATATTCACAAATACTTTATTTTAGTGTCCACTCGGAATTGCTGGGATGACATCTGTAGAAACGTGGACTGTAAAGTCACTCAGGCATCTTTCTTCTCTGTAATCTCGTCGGGTTTTGTCTTATTACCTAACACGCGAGGTTTTTTTTTTTGTCACTGTTATGAAAGACGTTACCTGCTATCACGAGATGACGTTACTCTGCCTAGAGCAATCGGCTCTGTCCAGCTCCAAACCCGGTCCCGCTGGGAGGGTCGGTAGGGCTGCCAGCCCCCAGAGCTGGCCGGGGACCCGGTGGCTTGTGTCCCCCCGACTCTCCGGCGACGGCTCTGCAGGAGCAGCAGCACCCTCTGCTGGGACCGGACTACGGGTCCTGGTACAGCGCAAGGAAAACCTTGAGGGGGGACTTCTTCCGAAGAGGTGGACGCTTTCCCTCCCACGCATTCCTCTTCTCTGCCACCCCCTCTGTGTATTATAGAAATGGGGAAGTCTGGGTCCTTTTCCATCGCTTAAAATAGAGCTGGAGGAGGACCCCGCGGAGTTGCGTAGTTGGGCTTTATGGGCTGCTTCTTGGTTAGATCCCTGCTGCGGAGTCAAAGGCTTTTCAGCGCTTCTGTAGGAAGCCTCGGAGAAAGAAGTAACAAACATCAAAGAAATACGTGGTGTAAGACTAACTTTAAGAGTCTTTCTATCTTTTTCTAAGCATCTTTGGGAGATTATATGAAAATATTTTCCCACATAAAAAGAAAACCAAGCAGGATAGAAATGAGTTTGAAAGATTACTTGTCTGTATATTATCAAACAATTTGGATTTGCATGGAGGATTAAAAAAAAGGAAGATGGATCCAGCTGAAGCAGATAAAGCTTTTAAAAATCCTAAAGAAATTATTTAATTAAAAATGTGTTGTGAATTGAAAAGACACATTAAGGCCTTGTAAGTGCCACATTGTTCAGCAATTAGTGATTGCTCAGGAGTGGTTTGCGAAGTTGCACAGGTTAACACAGTAAAGTGTGGTGTAACCTAGGATGTCAAAAACCCAATTACATTACAAGCATTTTTTTTTTTCCCTAGCTCAAGAGAAAGACACTCCTTGTGGTCTCCACAGTAAGAGCCTCAAGAGGGGCTCACAGACTAGTGTCACCTCAGATAAGTTTTCTACTAATGCGGTAGAGCAGTTTGTCTTGCAGCAAGAGTAAGTGTCAACCATGACAGCCAGGAAAGGGGAGGGGACAAGAGAATCAGGATTAAAGATTTAATAATGGGTTATCTCACTCTTGGCAGAGTGCCTCTCCTGTGGTGTCCGGAGGCCAGACCTGCGGCTAGAGTGAGGGATGAAGATAAACCGGGTGGCTGAAGAAGAGGTAAGTAGTAAATGGAAAAGAAGGAGGAAATTGCTATGTGAAAAGTGATGGATGAATGGCCTAAAATGGCTTTGAAGCAGCCATTTTTTGTGACAAAGTACCAAGCCTTGTAAGTGATGAACTGAGATGTTGCCAAAAATCTTTTTCAAGGACTGACAGAGATGCTGAATCTCCATGGCTTCTATTGGCTTTGGTAAGACTTTTGAATCTTCAGTATCTGAAAATCAGTCAAAAAAGCATGTTTCTTAATTAACCCCAAAATACCTTGAGAAGAGGAAAGTAGGTTCTGTAAAGCTGAAGATTCACAAAGAAGTGATACACGTGGCTTTTTAAAAGCTGACTCCGAGAAAGTACGTTCAAGGTCAGACTAGGCATGAATATAATTTGTTAGCCCTATGGAAATACAGAATAAAACCGCGTGTGCAGAATAGTGAGTCTGCCGTAAACAGGAGGAGTTAGACAAGTGTGGGAAGAGGAGTGTCTGAGTGTTGCAGAGGGCAAGTCTTCAGAGGGCAGACTTGATTTGATACTAGAAAGATGCGTACCACTGTGTGAAGGCAAGGAAAAAAAGGTATTAAGAAAAGCAAGTTAAATATAATAACAGGTATTGAATAAGGTTCATAAAATATCACAACAAATTACAAAAGAACTCCCATTATTAAAGTCTATCCAGAAAAGAAAAAAAATCTAAGAAATGATGGAAAACTGTAAATGTTTACTGAACTTAAGTTAGAGGGGAAGAAAGAAAATGAACAGAATTATCTAAGTAAGAAGAAAAACAACAGGTAGCAAAAACCATGAAGTTGAGTAAAAGGACGAATGAAAAGGAGAAGAGCAGACCACTTAAGGATGTTTAATTGGTTTAATGAAGTGGTTTGGTAAAAATAGTATAATATTTGGATAAAATATTCAAATGGTAATTTGAATGGTGCCAAATGGTGCATGTGATATTTAGTTTTTTAATTAACTTCAAGGCTTGAGTAGTAATAGCATGCACTTACAAGCAGAATAGCACTTATTTGCCAGGAATATATGTACAGCCTACCATCTGCTTACTGAAGAGTGGTTTTGATCAGTGTCCTGTAAATACTGTTCAAAAGAATAACCTTCAGAAATTGCAAAACCACCTTTTTGGCAAATTACAGATACATGACCAGACAACTGGTATACTTCAGTCTATGCTAATAATGTGAAAGTTCCTGAAATGTTTTATTTCAGAAAGCTTTTACTTCATGGAAGATATGTGGCTCATTCAGACGAGATCAAACTGTAAATTACTTGTTCCCAGTGATGAAAAACCAATGAGTCAAAGACAGTATTTCAGTAAGCAAATGTTCACCAATAAAAAGAAAGGTTCCACTTTCTAACCCCGACCTTCAAAGGCTGCCTCTTCCTATGCGTGCCACTGCATAAAATTATGTATAAAGGAAACATCTCAAGGCTTGAAGACCTACTTCAAATGTTTTTAGCATTTGCATTTTCTGAAACCTCTCTTGGATTACATTCGTGCTTTCAGTTTCTTCTGGGAAGCAATTTCTGATAATTGCACTAGTCTGATTTCTAAAAAAACATTTTGGACTTCTGGTAGCGTGGCTATCAGAGTTGTTTAGGAATATCATTATCTAAATGCAGTTTCTGAAAAAACTCCATTGAAAGGAAAGGAAAATGTATTTTCAGTTCTGCATAGCTATTTTGTTCTAAACCCATTAAAAAACTTTCTGCATGTAACCCACAAATTATGATACAACACTCGAGGGAGCCATAGCTGGAATGCTTCATTTACCTTTGGAAGGACGTTCCAAACCTGGGAAGAAGAGCACTTTGACCAGGGATGGATTTTTCATCTTGATTATGCATTTAATAAAAAAGCACACAAATGTCACAGTGTTTCATAGAATAGGTGGCTGGTTATTTATCTCCACTAAGCAGCAGATCATTTATCATGATGCATACATTGTGTTTGTCTCTTTCTTTTTAATAGATATGAGCTTCACAGATTCAGAATTATGCATCATTTTCAGACTCTCTCAGCTCACTGCATCCAATAACTTGGCAATGAGAATTTTGCCACTTCTTTTGACACAGTGTTTTATTTTTCAGCAGACGAGAGCAGAAGAGAGCATCCTGACACAGTATACAGCTGCATAACTCTGCAAACTGACTCTACTGCTGGGGGAGCTGTGATTCACTAGAGTTTCTGTATGCCTGGGTCACCCAAGAGAAATACGGCAGGAGTTTCAGGCATGAACTGCCAAACTTCTTGCCATTCTTAAAGCACTTCTCCAGCTTAGACACTACAACACTGTTGTCAATGAGGCTGATGTAAGTGGAAGGTAAACATATTCTGCAAAGAACAGCTTTATCCGGCTAGTAGCCTAATCCACAGGGTAGGTCATCTCAGAAGCTGGAAGAAAACAGAGATTTGTGCTATTCTTCTGAGTGATGTGGGGGCCCTTGGCCATAATATGAAGTGTCTAAGCACCATCCACAGCCTTCTAGCAGTTGCAATGATAAGTCCAAATGGATTAATCTTGATAGTTTCCGCCCTGATATTATTGCCATTTGAAAGGTTTTGCCACTTGAGCTTATTGTATCAATTTTTGCCACCATGGATTATTATCAGGTATGAAAGCCTAATCTTACTGAGACACAAGGCCTTCTCCTGAGAGGAGTACCAGGGACATGCAATTTTTCTGCCTAGTCATCTAAAACTGCTGGTAAGTGACAAAATAATTCAGTCACTCATATGCTGAAGTGACATAACTTTTTCTGGCTGAAGGCAGCAGGACTGATCTACAGAACATGGGAGAGGGCCCAAGAAAGCCTTCAAGGAAACCTTCATATGTTCTGTTCCCAAGATACACAGGACCAAAGAGTTTGAATATCTTATATTTCCCTGTGTCTGGGAATTTTCCCTGCTAGTCAAGAAACTTGTCATTCCTGTGTCATTGTCTGGGACTCCATCTCCCAGGTAAGCATCTCATGGAAGCAAGAGAAGCAGTTGCTTATAGTGTCATTGCTCAGACAACAGCTACTGGAGAGCCCTTTATGCAGATTTGAAGGGGTGATTGAGCAGCAGGAAAAAAGAAACTGTTTAAGGTAAGTAACAAGTGTGTGGAGCTCATGTAGTGCCCAGCAGATGCTTGGCCAGAATCTATAAAGACTAAAATAAAAGACCATGGGCATCAGTGAGCTCTCTGGCCCTGATGTTAGGAGATTTAGAGCTTGAACATCTGTCTCTGCCATCTGTCCATCTTGTGCTATCATCTGTTGTGGAGTCACTTGTGGAGAAAGGAAGGTTACTGTGGCTTTAGCTCTCCATTATTGTTTATTTGATCCAGTGAGCGGGAGGTGCCAAACCCTACTGTTTTTAAAGAAAAGCTCTTATCTGAAGTTGTTGCCATTCTGAGCCAATGCCAAGCCTGTCAGTGTGGCATGGACACCCCTCCCCTTTCTTCCCCTATATCACTTTTGCTGTTTCCTGGCTTGATTCCAAAGGGAAAAGACAGTTAGAAGGAAATGTTTTTCCGAGAGCTGTAACTTGAAGGGAGAAGATAATGTTAATTATCTTGAGCAGTGTCATGACTTCCCTAAGGGACGTTGCAGAAACATTAACAGGGAGTCACAAGCTTCTAGAAAAGACTTGTAGCAGTGTAGCTTGTTCAGTGGGAGACAGCGAAAACTGGCTGTAATTACTGGCTACAGGTTTAAGCACTCAATCTGCCCTGGAGGAAATGCACAGTTGCCGGGAATAAAATATAATTAGTAATTCTCTGATTGTTTTCAACAGTTTTAGCCAACAGTTGTGGACTGTTCTCATTCCTCTGTCCTGGATGATGTGAACAGATTATGATTTCCAGGCCTCTTTAAAACAAGAGCTCAGTTTGACAAATCGTCAAGGAGACCCAAGTTAAAATTTCCCCCTTTTGCAGGCTGTTGTTCACACACTGAAAAAGTTCATGGCTGTTTGATCTGCAGGATTCATTATTACACTGTGCCTCATGCACTGCATACTGGGTAAAAGCGAGAGACAAGTCTATGCTAGAAAAAAACAAACCATTTCTTCTTCAGGGAAATTAGTGGTGCCATGGACTATCCTGATGTATGCAGAACTGGCTACTTGCTTTCTCTGTGAAATGCTTTCTTTCTACTATCTGGAATTCACCCCTTGAACATCAAGATGACTTCTCCATTTCATATTGAAAGCTATTGTTTTTAGTAAGCTTTGTTTGCAAACAATTAGTTACTTTTGGAAGGGCAGAGGTTGCTAGGATGTAGGAGCTGTTAGTCTGCTGCACAGTCCTTTATCAGTGCTGTTTTTTCCAACCAGTGTTCCCTCTCCTGCTTGCACTGCTGCTGTTAGACGCAGACTCAGCCTGCCCTGTTACAGCTCACACTCGTATTGAGGGGGATTGTGCTGAATCAGTCCTTGCTGTGGTTCATGTATATCAGTTCTGATCTCCTACTGTCCCACCTCTATCGTAACAGATCTAGCTTTAGCTTTACTAGTCTGTGTATACCAGGCAACTGCTTTTATCTGTGAGGTCTTTGGTTTTATCATCTCCTCTATTTCTTGTGACTCTGTAGCTACCTCATACAAAATATCTAAAAGAAACTTTGTGTTTGTGCTTTTTCATATTTATAGACCTGCTTGCTGGTTAGACACACACTTGCTCTTTTGTGTATAGCCTCTGATACTTCCTTTTCTTCTTTGGCTTCTTAGAGGAAGCTGCTTATTCCAGGATTATCTTAACTTCTTCTCAGTCTTGCCTGTTACCTCTCTGCAGGTCTGATTTTCACGGGTAGCAGACCCTAATCCTTCATTCAGCCTAGCGGTGGGCTACTGCTGCCTTCAGGAAAGTACAGTATAGTGGCCAAACATTATCAGGTATGCAGTGTCTCATTTTATTAATCATCTTTGGCAGTTTATACAGGTAACAGTGTTTTCCTGGAAAGGAAGCAAAATCAAGTTCTCAGAAAACCTGCCTAATGCACTTTGAAGATTGCTAATTTACTGTCATCATACAGTTCCTCTCCTTAAGTCTTTTCCAGTGTTTAGCTGTTCCATCAGAGTTTCAGGAGGTTGAACAGTGAATCTATCTCACTACATCATTTGTACCTTTTGTTTTGTTTAACGTTTCTTCTGAATTGTGTTTTTGCACTTGATTGGACTCTCTTGGCTTGGTTTAGAAAGGCATTTTTACTCAAAATTCAATCTCATGGGGTGCATTTTACCTAATCAGATACAGATGTCTTCCATATAGACCCATACGTCTGAGAAAATTACCCAATACTTCTTTAGTATCTGTTAAAGAAAAATGCACTTTCAGGGTGCTCTTCATCTCATATCATCTCATTTTATGCATGCATTTAAAACAGCTTAGATGAATTGCACCTTTAAAGTGCATATTTCTCTCATGTTGACATCTGAAGTTAGATAAAATAAAATGTGCTTATGATGTCACACCTTGAATCTGTTGGAATAAATGCTGTCTTTCCTTTAAGCAAAATTTCGTCTTTCACAGAGAGCTGTAGTAGCGAATAATCTCCTGTGGTACTTGCTTCTTGTGAATGGATTATCCAGGGAACATTTATTATTTTAATGTCTTCAGAAGCCTGCCCTCTCCAACACTTTATTACATTTTGTGAGGTCTTCCACTGGAATTGCAAAAGTATTTTCTCATCTTGTCAGACTGTACCAGTTGTTCCAAAGATCTCTATATATATACTTAAGTGGCTGCATTCAGCAATGAATCTTTCCAGATGTGTGTGATCAAACATCATGGCTAAAGGTGACCTGGTGGCACTGTGCCACTCTGAAAGCATTCCCTGTATCAGGCCTTTTGAATACATAAACACAATCTGTTTCTCAGGTTTGTCCTCAGAAGTGCTGTCACGTGCTGGGTTTGCATTATTGCTGCTCTTAAGGTACTTTAACTCATTTCCAGTTCAGCAGCTCCATAAAGTTGGAGTTATAGATTTTTGTCCCTTTCAAAAACTTGTCCTTGGGTGTCTTTACATTGATAACCATTACACTACAGGTATTATGTAATAAATAGCAACTGAAATATACCATTTGTAAAAGTTTGTTTTTTCTTTCTTTTTTTGGGGGGTGTTGGGGGTATGTGTGTTAGGGTTTTTTTTGTTTTTTTTTTTTTTAAGACCACTCAGCACTTATCATGTCTCTCCCAAGCTCTAACCACTCATAATTTCTTCTCACTTCTTTAACTTTCAGACAAGCTGCTTGATGCAGGTAGAACTTCCGGACCTTCTGCCTGGATAGATCTGAATAGGTTTGTGTGACAGAATACCTTTATCCTTTCAGCAAACAGCAGGAAGCAACTTTTGCTGATACGGTGGTGCGACCTTCCATTGAAGTTACTGCATGCATGGCTTTCAGGAAGATTGCCTGCTCTGTTGTAGTTGGAAGGTGCGATTTACTGCAGTCATACACTAATCTCTGTCAAGTTATACTTTAATAGCAAGTAACATTTAGCTTTTCCTAACACCCTTCTGTAGAAGAATGTACATTTCAGAGGTGTATTTCAGAGAAAGTAGAAGTCGGAAAAGTAAGGGAAATTGTCGAAGACCAGTCAAGGAGGGAGGGGATAGAATGGTAGAGCTGCGAACGGAATTCAGAGGCTTGGTCCAATGGTCTATCTATTAGACCCCAGTCCTCCACATTATTTCATTATAATTTATAAGGTCGTAGTACTCAGTCACAGCACAGGCAAACGTCACAGTAATTAAAATCCATTGTAACCTGTACAATCACCAAAGTAATTCTGAACTGTCCATGGAAGGGCAGAGTAGGTTGTTGTAAGTCTGCTAAGAGTGTCTGATCATAAATCTATGCACGCATCTACCAGGCATAATTACTGTGTTGAAAGTAACAGTCTCACTTTCATTTGTGTTTTCTAACTTTTTTTAGCAGATACGTTTGTTCCAGTAGCTGTTTAATAACAATGTTGATGATAGACGCCCGTCAGATTTTCTTTACATTAAACAGACTGACAGTGTGTTTTGCCCAGTTATCCTAACCTTACAGCTGCTAGCAGGCCATACATTAGATGTGTTATTAAAAACACTCAGCTTGCCTTTCTGAGTCTTTTCAAGAGGAGATATCTACACTGTCTGTTAACAAACCAGCCCAGCAAGGTGAGCTACGCACCTGTTGTTCTCTCTTGCCATGGAATAAAGTTATGTGGTAGCCACCCCAGTGATCTGCTCTGTGGCTGCCCGGGGCATGTCTTTTCTCAAGAAGGCTTTTACCATATTGAGTGGAGCAAATGTCGGTAGTGATTCATATGATCGTACAGTTTCCACAATATGGGACCAGAAGATTAACTAGCAAGCCTGACTCAGCAGGAGTAAAGCCAACGCTCATTGTGGTGAAGGGGAGAAAGTGCAGTGCCACAGAATATGGAATGAAGTACAGAAAAAATGGTGAAGTGAACAAATAATAACTAATAAGTGTCAAAAATTGACCACTGAATGAGCTACCTTCAACAAAAGATAGGACAAGCCACCTACACAGAAGGGTAGGTATGTCTTAGGCAGTGATGAATGTGATTTATATTAACTAAAAATATGGGAACTTTTGGAATGACCACTAAAACTCCTGCTTCAGGTTTGGGGCATTCTCAGATGCAAAAGATCAGGAAGAGACCTGCAATCAGTTCTTTGTAGTGAGTTTATTTCTATACATACTTATGGAGGTAACTAAATGGAGAGATGGAATATTAGCTAGGCTGCATCACACTACTGCTAATGAAGTAAATTCGATACTGTGCTACTGTGTGTTGTCTCCACCTGAGACAGTCACAAGGGTAAATTAGTCTTCCTGTGTGGTGCTGTTTTTAGGGACTCTCGAACACAAAATTATCTCTAGAGAAATGTTTGGATAAATTGAGTGTATATGAAGATATCATCCTCAATGGTAGGACAGGGTGAGTTTATTGGCAGAACAAAATAAGGTAGAGTTTGTTGCAGGGTTGTGTGTTGTGGGAGAATGCCGTGTTGGCAGGGGAAATGCTTGCCTTAGTGAATGCTTGCCTTTTCACATCCAAAGTGAAAAAAATCTCAACTTTGAAACACCTTAGCAGAACCTAAGGAGGGGAAAGTTCAAAGCACCGAGCACATGGGAGAGACACAAGCAACTGCTCTGCGTAAAATACCTGCTTAGATACCCAGAGGGCAGATGCAGGCCATTACAACTCTTCTTTCCTTTCACCGTAGAAAACTTCCAGAAGTGACAGTTCTTTGACTCAGTGTGTTGCAAGGTTCTCCTTTTAATTTTGTACTTCTTTTCTGTTTTGTGCTCTTGTCGTAATGAAAGAATCAAAGACAATGAGACATCCCTGCATGGCTCACTGGAAGTCTGAATCTAAACATCTCTCCTATCCTTGTTGAAGTAGCCTGGATTATTGCCTGTCAGGGGAGTTTATGCTCTGAATGCTCCTTCATGGCATGGCAAAGAAATGCTGCAGTCAAGCAGGTGGATCAGAGGCTGATTTTTTAAAGTTATTATTGCTTTTAGCAAAAAAAAAGCCAAATGACTAGAGACACCTGAGAAGGAGCTAACCACGGCTGGATGAGATGGAAGTGCTGAGGAGTGTGCAGATCTAATGAATTGCATGATGAGGAAGCCAGTACTAGTTCGACTTCACTGCCTATGAAGTCCTTACAATTTATAGCTTGCTGTATGCCGTTCATCGCCTCTACAACTATGTTATCACCTCTGTGAGGAATGCATGGCCATTTTTGATCTGCTCTTCTGCTCCGTCCCATTTTTCTTCCTTAAGGGAATACAGTGATAATTTGAGAGAATTAGGTTTACTGATTATTTTACTACCACTGATCATTTTATTGCCAAGAGTGAATGGTAATCTTTTTTTCTCAGAGTTGCAGCTCCTAGTTAAACTTGAATCTAACAACTATTAATTCTCTCAGCCAACTACAACAGGCTGTTATAATAAAGAAATAAATGAAACTCCCAGTCAGAAAAGTGACCATCTGATATCAGCCATAGGAACTGAATAATTCTGTTTACTCTGAATAATCAAACAATAAAATAATAGTTATGGTATAATAATGAACTCAGGGAAGATAATTTCATTATCTTTCACCCCAAGCTCCCCAGGGCTTATCTGTAGTGAAGAACAAGTGAAGAAACGGTAGTTCCTGCTCCTGGGAGGAGCTAGAGAGAGACCTGTCAAGGAATAGGAGTGAGCAGGGAGGAGAAGGAGGAGTCTCCATACACAGAATGTGTAAGGAAAGATCTGCAATTTCTGATCAAAGAATTTGAAGGGTACTGTATAATTCATTCCCATGCTATGCTGACATGAGTGTTTACACTACAGCCTGTGCTAAAACAGGAGAAAAATGCACATGGTACTATACACTGTATGTGATGGCTATGATATTTAAGGTGAACTTCCTTAGAAAATACTATAGTTTATCCTGGTAAAAAAAGTTACTTTAGAAAATTCAAAGATGATTTTTGCAAACTTACAGTTCAATTTTGAAAAACTGGGGACAAGCAGCCTGAGTTTTTATATTCTTTTAATATGTTTGAACAGGGTTTGTTATTGCACTTGTCAATGATTCCATCTTAGGATTTTATTTTTTTTCATCTTGCGGAGTTTTTATAAAGAATAATTAGTTTGTGCTCACTTTTCAGTTTAAGAAGGTTGACAATTAAAAGAGGACATGCAAATTTGGAAGATGTGGATTAGTTTGTGAAATAATTAGGCAAATGGTCGGAATTCGGTAACGTTGCATTGCAGTCTTTACTGAAAATAGGTACAGAATATAGATTTTCATTCGGAAGACGTGCAAATATAACTCTGTCCACTAGAGGTCACCAAATACTGTGAAATTTCTTTAAAAAAGAAAATCGCTTCAAATCAAAACAACCCTCAGAATCTTTCGGTTTCTTTTTTCTCAGTTTCTGCAAGTTTATTGTTACAAATACCAAACCGTGTCTGATAATATCTCAAGGCTGGAATTAAGCTGGTCAAAGCTGCTCCTTTCCTTGACTATATCCTGTGATCAACTGATTCAGCTCCACATGCTGAAAGCTGCTACTTGGTCTCTTCAGTCTTTCTTGAGTGTGTGATAATATAAGGAGATTTGATCCATATAGGATTTACTTGCTCTGTTTGGATTAGTTTCAGGTAATATTATTCCCTCTGGGAGGTATGTAATGCATGTGATTTAAAAATGAGCACATCAGCTACACACAGGTGTGCACTGCTACAGTTCCAGCTTTAACTGAAGAGCACAGTTGTCACCAGGGAGGGAACCCAGGGAGCCCCTTCTCGCCCACAGAAAAGCTGATCATACCGATAACAGCTGGAAGCCATAAGGGGCTTTGCTGAAGGAGACCTACAACAGCTACCTTCTGTTTCCAAACTAACGAAACAGGGGCTGTGAAGATACCTGTCAAATAGTACTAGATGATCTCCAGAGGTCCCTTCCAACCCTGACTATTCTGTGATTCTGTGATTCTGTGATCCGTTTTCTCTCTTTTGTGGTTGCCGTTCTTCTACGTGAGAGAAAAAAATGCAGTAAATGGCAATGAGAAATAAGAATTTAGGTGACTAGTATTTGTGTTTTCACTGGTGTCCGAACACAAATGTGTATGACTATCATTTTTATACCTTCTTCGTGAATAGAGGCTATAATAGAAATGTCAGGGCAGTTTTAGTACGTTTTACTTATATGAATCACTTCGTAAAGTGTTCTAAGAAATTTTTCTCCTAACAAACACATTTGTATTTGTGACAGATCTAATACAGGACAAAATATTGAGTATTCCGGCTTGAGTCTAGAAAAAAAAGGAACTTGTTATACTTCTTTTCTTTCTCAGTCATATACATTTAAAATTTGGGTGATTGGCTCTGAAGTATTGACCTGGGCCATATCTAAGGGTATAAGATGAAGAAGCAATGTATAATGCAGTGAGAACTTCAGGGGTTCAGAAAAAAAAGTCAAAAATTCAAACCATTTCTTATTACTCTCTTTTTTTTTTTGGTTGCTGTTAAAATTGGTGAGAAGAATGAAAATAATTTTATTAGTCAATTACTATAGCACTTGGAAATCAATGGAAAGTGGGTGACAAAATTACCCCCCTCTAACCAAGCAAGGTGAGAAGAGAATCAAAATGTATAAATGATTTCACTGATCCAGGAGAGAAAAGGAAGCAAATACCTCCCAAGCAGAAAGAGAATAAGATCCTTAATGAACTGAATGCTGCCTTTGGATCTCACTTTAACTGAAACGTATGGCAAACATATGGATGTGGAAATGATCCAGTTCATGAATGTACCCTATTAGATTATTCCAAAATAGAGTGGAATTCTATACTTTATGTAAATAAGTATATATACACAGACAAAACTTTTAATTAAATGGAAGTGATTTCATTAAGATATCACGTGAAGGTTATAATAGCCACTTTCTATTTTCTGCATTATCAAGATTGCAATTATAAAGAGTTTTGTCAAATATTAGCTCTTTTTGCAGTGATAGATGGTGACAGTTAGAATTATAAGGAATACCTAAATTACATAGCACAAGCCTGTCTGAGTAACAGAGCCAAATTTCAAAGCTTCATAGGGCTCATCTGATCTGATAAAGCTTGCCACACATAGAGGAAAGCTAACCTTTATGTGTCTGACCAGCCTGCCTCCCAGGGATGCCAGGCATTATTTGCTAGAGGTTTACATAAGTCTCAAAAATCTGGTGTGAAGCTTAGTTGCTGAAGATTATCGGAGATAAGAAAGAAACTGCAGAAATCCCTGGGTTTGGGGTGGAGGGTGAGGGGACGGGGGGAAAAAAAAGAAAGAAAAAAGACCAAAGGGAAACTTTAAATTCCAGTTTGTCATTCTTCCTTTTGAAGAAATAAAACTAAAGTCCTGAAGGAGATGAAATCAAATTGAATGCTTGAGAACTGACTTGTAGGTACCGTCTGAGGGGGGTGCAAACAAATTGTGCCTCAGGACCATTCTGTTCACTTGCTTGATTAATGAAGCTGCAAAAACGTAATTGAGAGACAAGTCTACTACCCACCTCCAAAAGCAAAAGCCATTTGGTAGCTGGAAAGTATATGTAAGTTCAAGTACTTTAAAGTCAAGAGTTTCAATTTATTCTGAAGCAGAAGGCTCCGTACTCTCATCAGTAGGGCTGAACCATCCAAAAAACCCTGAACAATGTAATTAATCTGCCTTATTTTTTGTTACATTGAGTCACACATGTTTTCCAAAGGAAATTTGACAGAAAGCCAAATCTACTTTTCTTACCTCTTGTCCTACTGCTACACACCTCTAAGAATAAACAAATATTCAGGCCACTAAAATATTTAAGCCACAAGGCTGTTATTCAAAATAAGAATCAAAGCCTACAGAAGACTTAGGTGCAATGATATTTTGTCTTAAATATCTTCGGGTCAATATAAATTTACACAGAAAGTTTAAAATATTCTTTTTTTGTTTTTCTACAAGTGCCTGAAAAAGATTTGTAGCTGATCCTACAAAAGTGTGTAAGCACAACAGTTTCTATTATTTCTTTTATTAATATTCAATTATTTTATCTACTATTTTCCTGCTGCTATCTGTATATTTATTACTTATTTTTAAAGTATATGATTAAATTTCATTTAAAATTTGTCTCTGTTTCAGCAGAGATAACAGTAATAGGGTTTTTCTACTATTTAAAAGGAATTTCTTTTATTTTAGTTTGTGCCCACTTTCTCTAATAAAGGCATGCCTTTATTATTTATTATTATATAAATATAACCTGAAACTTTACAGTTTTTTTTGAATATATAGGTTTAGATTATTGTTTTTTCCTCTGATATGCCTGTGAAGGAGGTATTACCTATTTGAAAACTACCATAACATGTGGTCTGATTTCTGCAGATCAGGCCCCACATTACTTTTATCCTACTCAACATTAATAATGCAATCTACCGAACTGAAGGAAACTTTATTTCCCTACAGAAGTTCTTAAATTTACCAAGCGGTATCCTGTGTGTCCCTTTGTGGTAGGATAGACTGTCTACAGTGATGAAATGAAAAGAAGTCGCAGTAGACTCATGTACAAGACTGAAAGGTTGCAATTTGGTTCAGAGTCCTGAGCCACAGGGAAATGCTAAGATTTAGCGTTCGCTATTTCAGAGGGCTGCCCATAGATGACAAAAAATAAAAATAATAGCTTTGCATGGCTACTCACGAAATGTTTTTAGGAAGTTCAGTAGCACAGAAGCATATGTGTCCATTATGTTTATTTTTCTCTAAGAAGAAGTCAGAATTTCATTAAAATCTCCTTGAACTAAAAACTACAAGGAATGTATTTATCTGAATACCAAAGCTGAAGTCCGTTTATGTACCATCTCCTAACTGCATATGCAAAAAAAACCCCAGCTAGAATGTGGGAGAACTCAGATCTGGTCTATATAATATGAAGTTATTTCTCACTTTCTGTAGGTAATTTCTTTCACAGAAAAGGAAAGCTTCCAAGAAAAGTATGCAGAAAGAATAAACCTAGTTATGCAAATTCAGCAGAGAATTTTTGCATCTGTACAAAAGGAACTGATTTTCTGATGTTCAGTATTCAGCTAAATTTGAACGAAAAGCTATAAAACAGGGCAGATTATGAAAATTGTTAACTATTCCAAATTTAAAAAAAATAAGTTCAAGATATATTTCAAGTGTATGGTTTCTTATTTTAGACAAGATCCACTGATTACTCAGCTTCATCTATTGGAAACTAACTGCCAAATTACAAAAAAAATCATTGACGTCAGTGATCTTAATTTTCTCAGCAAAACCTAACTTCTGCAATTTTTTGGAAAGGTTGAGTTGATAAAAGTGGTTTTGGTAATACCAGCCAGCAATGCTCTAAGTTATCATAGTTCTAGTCCTTTCTTTCATATTAATGTATGGCTTTGTTCCATATCACAACCCAAAAGACCTGTCTGACAGATCTGTGCAAAAGCTTAAGAATAATTAATTCCAAAGACAGGAAAAGACCATAGTGCAAGTTTTTTTTAAAACTTCTTTCCATTTGTAAATTTTAAAATTTTACTTGACAAATTTTTGATTTAATACATAATTTTGTGTTGTGACTGAATATGTCCTCTTTAATCCAGGACATAAATATCAGTTTTCCTTTTAAGCTCAGCATTTCCTTTAGTCTGGATGTATTCCTAATTTGTATGTTTAGAGGAGGAACTGGCGATTAGAGGGGCAGAGGTAAAGTCCCGTGGCTCCCTGTTATTGTGTGGAGAAACACTGAACACCAGCTTTGGGGAAAGCAATAAAAATTGAAGCTAACTTTGTTTATACACTGCATTATATTTAGAAAGTAATTCTCTGGTGCCAGAACATACTTGGTGAAAAGTCTTTAATGCACAGCAAGGGTTGCCTGTCTAATGAGGTATGAGACAATTATATTAATCAACTATGTCTTTTCTTACTCTCTCAGGGCAAATAGCTGCATATTGGTTATGCCTGATTTTTACTGGGTCTGCCAAACTTAACCACAAGTTAGAGTTCAGGAAGCCCCTAGAGACATCTGTCTGATATTTGTCTTGCTACAGCTGCTGTTTAATTTCTCTAGGTGGAGCAGAACATTTACACCTGCTATGAGGCGGCTTCCCTTGCTTTTTCTTAATTCCTAGGTCATGACAGTTACAGGTATCTTTATTCTTCAAATACATATGTAATTACCTTGAAACCATCCTGTCATCATGCTTTTCCTATATATATCCCAATTCTGACACTGCTAATAGGCATCCAGAAACAATCCAAAACACATCCCAAAACCATTGCTTCTAGAAAGCTTAATGGTAATGCTGTATATTCTGATGCTGTTTTCACTGGCACATTGTTTATTAGCTACTTGTTCATATAATGATGTCTTCCTTTTACAGATCATTTTTGTAGATATTTTTTCTTCTTTGTACTGAGTCCAGTAGTCCCACAGCATGCTTGCCTGCTGTGAGATGAAGGGAGAAACACAGCTGCATGAAGCATGCAGCAGTGCCTTAATATCACTTACATGGCTTTCAGTGTGTGCTGCTTTATCACAGAATCACAGAATGGTCAGGGTTGGAAGGGACTTCTGGAGATAATCTAGTCCACCCCCCCTGCCAGAACATGGTCACTTACAGGAGGTTGCACAGGAGGGCGTCCAGGTGGGTTTTGAATGTCTCCAGTGTGGGAGACTCCACAACCTCTGTGGGCAGCCTGTTACTGTGCTCTGCCACCTGCAAAGTGAAGAAGTTCCTCCTCATGTTAAGATGGAACTTCCTATGTTCAAGTTTGTGCCCGTTCTATCACTGGGCACCACTGAAAAAAGACTGTTCCCATCCCCCATGATTATCTTACTCATTTCCTTGCAGTACTCCATTTCTCATGGGTAGTATGCAGAGTCCCACCTTCAGAAAATACTCAAGGCACATACTTTTCAGCAAAAACCTTCTTATTTAAATGTAGCAGTAATTATTATTTTTATCATGATGTGGACAATGCAGTGAGTGTACGTGGAACTGCACAAACTGCTGCAATACACACTCCTGTGCCCTCCTTGGCTGCCTGAAGAAATGATGTGTTAAAGAACCAGAAGGAAGAGCTTTTTGGTCCTTTGCCCTCCATGGGAACACGTACAATTAAACTCAAGCAGCTAGAAAGGAACCACTCTGCTGAAAGCCCCATCTGATGATAACACCACCTTTATTTCAGGAGCAGCATTAAGAACAATAGGAGCCAACTGCCTAAAACCTCCCTCTGTTCAGCTCGTCCTGGATGTTGTCTGAAGTGGGATTTGGAGAATATTACATTCAGAAAAAAGCAAGTTTACAGGGTTTTTGTTGATATCAGATTTGAACCAGACCTGATGTGGTGTGCTTTTCTGAAAATAGAAAAGCTTCCAGCTGACAATTAAAGCAGGTAACCATGGTCAGATATAACAGTGCTAATGTGTCTACAGTGTAAAGAGAGATAATACCTTGCTTATGTTTTAGGCACATTTATGTGTGACAAGTATTATCTGGAAGTTGCAGAATACGGTGCCAACAAGTCAACAGACTACAAAGAAAAAGAGATGGGGAAAAAAAGAAATAAGGAAGTATTTTCATCCTGATTGAACAGTAGATCCCTTAGAGAGCTCAGGAGGGATACTTAGACCTTTGGGCATGCTGGTTTAGGTTCCTAAATTAAAAGAGTCATTCTATGGTTTCCTCCAATGGGACAAGGAGCCACAGTAATGCCTTTTTCTTTCTTTTCCCTGTTCAGGTCCCTAATCTGGTTATTTAATCTGGTGTCTCCATTATCATTATAGGTTGGGTCAGCAGAGTGCTTTTGAAATAAATTTCCTCGTCACTCCTCCTAGCCATGCTTTTGCAGAAAGGAGAGGGCTTCGGATTGTAGTTGAGACTAACCCAAAAGGTGGGGTCCAGGAGTGCTCTAGCTGCCAGAAGGCGTTCAGTCTACAGAGGCACATGAGAAATGATCTGAAGTAGAGCCTCCAAAGTGCAGGTGGTATGGACGTTGGGAGCCAACATTTCTACCCTCTAGATCAGTTCCTGCTATGCTGCCCTGCCTGCTTGTTGCAGACAGCCTAAGACAGCTGACCAATGTTAGTCACTGTAAATACGCCCACCAGCATTTGCTCGTGGTGGCACAGAAGCCTGCAGTATTGCCAGAACCGAACCCACGTGGCAGAGACTCAGTTTAGAGAGGTCCAAAATCATCTTGAAAACAGATTTCAGTGAGAGCTACTTCATGATCACTGGTTTTATGAGAGGCTGTTTATGGGAAAGGTATTAATCAATTTATGTTTAAACTATTTCTCTGAAGCACTGGCAAACTTGTTACAATTGTCAGACTCTCTTGAATCTTGGTATTGTCCCTGAACTTTCCTACAAATACTTCCTGCAGTACTTCGCACAACGTTGCCTACAGACAAAACATTCTTCCAAATGTGGAGCTGTAAGCAAGTGTGTTGTGTTGGTTTGCTTAGGTGGTCTGAGACTCACTTACTTTAGGTGTCAGCATTAGCAATTATGCTGGCTGCAGCTGGTTGTAAATTCAACAGTCAAACATTTTTCCCATTGCAGAAAATGCTGATTCCTAAAAAGATTGTGCAAAAGTTCACCACAATCAAGAAAAAAGTGTAATTAATTTTAAAAAAATTAAGAAAAATCTCATTCTTGTTCAACTCCAATATAGATAACTGTCCTTTACTGCAGCATTATTGATGTCTAATAGATTAAGAATGAAAAAATGAACAATCTTATCTGTTAACTTGCTCAGATGTCTTGGATCTTATTCTGCCAATATCTTATTTTCACATACTGATGTAAAATGTTTTTTTCCATCCCAATATGAGAGAAAAGGAAAGAAGATCTGTCTCTCCACAAAGTAAGTGCAAAGGTAGCCATTTTTATTTCAGTCACACAGCTAAGCTTAGTATTACAGCACATATTGAAAAGGCTGAGGCAGCTCTGTGAAAAAGAATACAAACAAAATCTGCTCAGGAGAGGAGAGCCGGTGGATCTTCAAAGGCTCACTCCATAAAATAAGAAGCCCTCCCTAAATAGGAAAGTGTTTCCTCTGCCAGTGCTTTGAGGATGCAAAACAGGAAATCCTGACATGGAGCTGCTGAAGCCAGTAGTCCGGCAGAGGGGAGGCAGCTGCAGCCCAGTCCCCCCAGGTCCAACCAGCATCGAGGCTGAGGATGTATTCCCAGAAGGCACACGCACACGCACACACAATTCATATACATACACATACATATTAAAATATATGCAGCTTGCCACATAGGGTCCTGTGGCACTGAGGGGCTCCCCCCGCCCCTGGGTCTCCCCCTGTCGCCCTGCGCGGGGACCAGCCTTTTATCGCACACCCTGACAGATGCGATGTGAGACGCTGAGAGAACTGGCTTCCTGTGTAATTAAAATGTGTGATCTGAAGTTACATTTGCAGTGTGCAGCTAGGCAGGTGAGAAACCCAAAGATGTAAACAGGAACTGAGAAGTGTGCTTGTCCCCGGTGGGAGCTGGGACCTGGCTGACAGAAATATCTCCTGGGAAGCCCTGCATAGCACAGAATATATAGAAGATATTTTTTTTTTCTGTTCACTGCTAAAATACAACTAACAATATTTATGGTTTTTTTTTTTTTTCCCCATAGGTTTATATTCACCGCTCTAATACGGCTATAAATATCTGTATCTTTTCTGTGGCTTTGAACTGAGCTGTAAATTTAAGCTTTTCATCAATATAAGCTCTCATTCTGGGATGTATTCCTTACTCAGAGCTTGGAGAGGTGGAAGAAGCAATCCAATTCATTGCTAAGGCTCGTCCCGGGCGCAGGCAGTTGTGCACTTGCCTTGCCAGCACTACACGGTGTCTCAGTACCACATCGCCCACAGGCCAACAGAGCTGGCCATGTTGTAGCTCTTGAGGGAGACTGAAAAACCCTAGATGTGTCCCCTGTTGCAGTGGGATTCAGTTTTACAAAAACGTGGGTTGAATTTCCCTCCTCTGCATTACAGCAGACGTGCCTTCGAACATAGTCACCTTCACTTTTTCTACCGTTTCAAAGCAGAGAAGGACCAGCAAGTCACTCACTTCATGTTCCAGCAGTGTACTCAAGAAGATAGGGCACTGCCGAATGCAGAAAAGCTGGTTGTGTCCACCACCAGGAACTATTCTCTTTAACTTCATGTCCTTTAAACATACGATTTCCCTGTATTTCAAGGAATTTTTTTGTTTTTACTTTTTAGTTTACAGTTGTACTTACCCTAAAATGACTGTCCAGAGGTATATATGTGTGTGTATATGTGTGTGTATATATATATATTTAAATACTAGTTTTTGGAGACTTTGCATCTTTGAGAGGCGGTTATGTTTACAGATGCATGACGGCCAGAAATTTCATTTCTAAGACTCTCATCTAGCTGTCTCTGAACACTCACATGGATTTTCATTCTGGTTAATGTTAAAATGTCATACTGACATAAAAAGATCTGATAATATTGACATGAATGAAAATGTCAGCATTTATGATGGTGGGAGTTTGTAAAAATAAATAGTTACTTCAACTGGCAATTGAGGAACTTACGGAGCTCTTGATTTAATAACAAACTTTTATTTTCCGTAATTAAAACAAGTTATTTTATTAAAATATATGAGTCTTTAGGCTTCTTTTTACCTATTAGTTAAATTATCCCGTCATTTCAAATTGAGGTTCCTAAAAGCACTGTAAAAAATAACCAGTAAGAAACTTTGGCCATACTTCATAAACACTGACTTCCAGTGAAGATAATGTGCTTTTTACATTTTTTAAGATTATTTTACATTTCAGAAACTCTTCCTAAGGCTATTTTTTCTGATAACACACTTGAAAAGTAAATGCAAAACAGATTAAATCTTAATTGAAACAAATTAATGTAAAACTTGGTCCTTTAGATCCACCAAACTTGAGAGATCTTTACCAAGTTTTTTACCAAGAATACTAAAGTTAAGTGCTGTGGTTGTTTTGAACTTTGATGATTAGTCTGCTGTAGCTATTTGCTCATGTTGAGTGGCTCTTGAAACAGCCTTCACACTGAATGACCAAATGTTAACTTGAGTTTGTGACACTCCGGGCGATGAAAAGCCTTCTCACCCTGAAATAGGAGAGTGGGTGTGCATTGGGTGTGCACAAACACAAGTTTCCAAACAGCTGTGTTTCTTTGAAAACAGCTACAACCACAGTATTTAGGAATTCTGTATCTGGGGAGAAGAAATCCACCTCCTTAAGATCTAGGGGGCACACTGTGCAGGAGACTGACCTGGGTAATGTCAGTGACCTCCTTGCTTTTAAAGTTTATTGATCCAACCAATCATTCATTCCCTAACCCCTTGCTTCTCATATCCATTGTTTTGTCTACCTTCCTCTCTTTTACAATTCTTCCTATATTAATTTTCCCATACCTGTATGGCCTGTCTTGTTTCTGTTACTCTGCAGTTTGATTGCCATTACTCAATGGCCCCAGTAATTGGTATGGTTTTGCCTGGATTTGTTGTGTGGGGGCTTTTTTTTTTTTTTTTCCCAACAATTTACTATGCATAGTCTCCTCAAAGAGAGGTCACAACAGCACATTGGCATATCCATGAATCAATCTGGTCAAGCAACCTTTAGTCAGTTTAGATATTTACATGCTCAGAGATGGGTGTTTTTGGAACAAGACAAGTAAATAAATTACCACTAAGTCAGTCTCTACCATAAAACCACATATAAATCTTTGAAACATTGAAAGCCCCAAAGGAGTCTGTTCAAAGGAAGCCAGTTTCAGTAATATTTATGGTCTTTTTAATCACATTGTAATTGTTTGGTACTCTTGATAAAGCTTATTCATTAGACTTGTCAGGTTGAGCTTTAGTATTTTTGTATTCGGAACACAAACGGCCAAAGAAACCCCTTTCATCACATCATATGTGTAACTTGAAAAAATATTTTTCTCCATCAGGAAACAGTGGGAAAAAAGAGATGGAACATTAGAGGGAGCTGTGGCACAAAAGAAAAAAACAGAAGTACTTCAGAAACCTTTCCTTTCTTGTAGGCAAAATAATAATAATAAATATAATGCAGAAGAAAAAGACAGGGGAGTGAGCATGTAGGAAAGAAGCCATGACAGTTATAAAAGGAAATATGATTATGCTCAGTGATTTGATGAACACGTCCCATAATGCTGATCTTTGGGATGGCACAGCAGGGCTGCTGTGCTGCAGACAGCCTGCTTAAAAATGTCAGTGTAACAGTCACCCTGCAGCCACCCGAGTCCTCGACCTAATTAATTTTGCATGGCTCGGCAGAGCATCCTTCAGGTTCATTTATTACTTCTAAGAATAAAGCTTGCGCTGTTCTCTGCTGGGGAGAAAGTGTGAGAGGGAAAGGCTGAGGAAGACGGTGTCCTTTGGGGAACTGCTGCCGGGCAATCAACATTCAGAAGCAGAATGGTGTTACCTGACAGACGTTTATTGACCCTACATTTTCGGTGCCGTGTTCTTTCTGTGTGTTGTACTACTCTGGGCAGTGGATGTGATTTCAAAGGATGTACACACTGATGAGGAAAGAGCGGTTCCCACTTTTTGGAGGAACCGGGCTTTATTATCATTTACTAAAACACCATGAAACTTTGCTCCTTTTCTTTTCATGCATGCAAAATGCAAAGCTTTGGGCTTCATCTCTTGCAAGAACATCCCTTTTTTTTTGCTCCCTTCATCCACTTGAAGTATTCACACCATAAAAATGGGACTACTTTGGGCTGGATTTAATAATTTATGACTGTTTTCTAAATCCAGTAGATTATTAATACAAATGGGACTGAGTGAACAATTAAGAACCAAGATCCTTAGCAGACCCCATATCTAGGTTTCAGAGTACTAAATGAGAAATTTTTAACACAGGATTCTGTGAAATTGGACCTTAGCAGTGAACAGTAAAGGAAGTCACTTCTATGTTACACGTGTTTGTGGTTTTGGGTTTCCTTTCCTTTAAAACCAGTAATTTACGAAGCACAGTAAAGACCTGTACTCATTTTCTCTGGTTCAGGATGTTATTTCCTGGAAAACCAAGAGAATCACATTTGCTAGGTTGAGATGAATTCAATTTCACCTTGTTGGTGAGTGGTCCAGTATCCAATATTTGTCTAAATTGTCCTTAAATTGTTCAGAATTTCAGGCAGTTTTGAGCTTCTGAGATTTTTTTTTTATTTTTCTGTGTTGTCAATATTTTCATATACACAAAAAAGAGCTCTGTATTTTGGAATTTACTTAGCTTGTGAAATGCGCTTTTATGAAATCCCTTCTTTTGGGGTAAATTTGCTTTTTGGTTGTCTTGGAGATACTCCCTCAGTCCACACACTCATTTTGAAACAGAAGAATCTACAGGATTGGGATTTCTTAGTAGCAGCATTACAATCCTGGAAAACTTCAAGCTACATTGAACTCATAGAAACAATAATAGATAAGGAACTACAGAAAATTCTGTTCAGTCAGGACTGCAGCTTGAAGGCCTACACACAGACCTTTTAAGGACAGAAAATAAGATGGAGAACAGTGTTTCTATCCCCACAGTGACTAAGTATTCCATTCTGTCCATTCTGGCCCTGCTTCTTTGCTATGTAGGCTTTCAACATGAATTTCAGATACAGATTGGTCTGAATTTTTTTAAATATGTTTCTTTTTAGGAAAATAAAAGCAGAAGTAAAAACACTAAAATAGAACCATTTGGAGGAAGAACGCAAAGTCTCCCTTGATCTGTAAATCCCTCTATTTTGAATTCTCTCACAGTTTTAATCTTGCTGCGCACAGTAAGGAGATTACTTAATTTTACATTCTTTTTGTAAAAATGTATCTGTAGCTGCATTTACCATACTGCTGAATGCATGAAAGAAACTTATTCAAACCAAATTAAAAATTATCTCAAAACCAGAATGTTTAAGTGTGCTTTTTTTGGCATTCAAAGGAGTGGCCCATATCAGTAGCTCTGATAAAGACACAACATTGTCTGAAATTTTTGATTTATTGGGGATTTTGTACCTTTCTGGAATCACAGTTTCTATGCAGTGGATTTAAGATTTTTTGTATTCAAATAGAGTCAAAATTAATTAGAACTTGGATCTTTATATTACGGTTGCTGGCTTTCTTGAAACATAATAGCATTCTATACTATTCAATGCCAGAATCTGAATTCTTCTACAACTCAGGAAAAAAATGGACTAATGCAAAACTATAATGACAGATAAGCTTATTTTTGTGTGTTCAATAGCATTAAAATATTGGGGGCGTTGTATCTAAATGGTGAACCCTCTGCTAAGATACCTAAGCGTATGAGGAATTTAATTTTAAAATATCGATAATGAATTGGAATCTCTGCATGTTATTTGAAGTACGGGCCTCTGCTGGTCCTCACCACATTTGTGTTCTAACATTTAATACAACGCCTGAGATACATGTGAAAATATCATTAAGTGTCTTTTATTTAATTGCTTTTATTTCTTGCACCTCGGCTGGACACACAACTGCCAGGCATGGATTGTTCAAAAGACAATTAGGAAACATGAGATTAATGCAGTCTTGCTGACTTAATTAGCCCTACCCTGCCAATTTTGTCAGAAGTATTAGACTAGGATACAAGGAAATAAAATGGTAACCCCTCAGCCTTATTGTTGGTGGTCTGGGGAAGCAGCTCTGTTCTCACCCCTAGGCAAAGGCTCACTGAAACTGATCTCTCTGAGCTCAGCGCTTCTGGAAACAAATTGTGTTAACATCTGGAGCTGCAGTCAACAGTGATTCTCTGAAGTAGAATTCCTACCTTGACCTTTTTTGTTTTATCCCCTTTAGATTACCTTTTGAGAAATGATAATGGACAAAGCACAAAAGCCTTGCAACCAAATATAAGCTTTAAATATATCTTTGGAAGAATGGGGTTTGGGAATAGGACAACTTGGACAGACTGAAACAACCTTTTCCTCTTGTTTTCCTTCATACCATTCTATCAGATCAAGAAGACAGTGAAAGACTGAGTGAAATAGGTTTCTGAAGATGCTGAATTTCAAAACCTAAGAAAGAAGATTACATGATGTGTATAGAGTCTTTCCCTTCTGACTGATCTAGTCACACTTTTCTTACAGAGTTGTGGACATGACCACTTTCAGACAGTTCTGTCTGGGACATGCAAACTATTGCTACCTAACATCTTTGAGCATATGTCAGAAAACTACTTATTACACACAGTGGAATGCAGGTCAAACATAGACTCATTTTATAATCACCACGTTGCTAAAGTGCATTTAGCAGAATTTTGTTAGACAGGTATAATCAGATATGTTATTTGCAGGGCTTCATAAATAACATTGACTAGGCAGATGCAGATAACTTCACTTTGTCTTCAGTAGGACTAGAGTTGTTAGATGAATACAAACCATCTGAAATACCTTACAATTATCAAATAGCAATCAGAAATATGGATCTCTCTAAACTCCAAACCTGTCAGTCTGGCTTGCTGCTGAGGCTTGCCTTTCTTTCTGCAGCAGAAGGAAAGGTAGGTAGAGCCTGAAGCTTACTTTGACCTCTTTATTCTATCTACAGAGGATCTTCTTTTACAGTGATATACCAACATCCTTCCTGAAATAGGTTATCTCATCTCATCTTTTCCTAAGCAATTGTACCTGAATTTTCCTCAGACAATGCTATATTACCTCGTTATGTATCTCTGTCCAGCTATCCTGTTTGTAGACTATGATTTGGTTCATGACCCCTATAAGTTCTGCTATTGTATATTCTCTGTCATTCACCCTTTATCATAGCCTGTTTTACATGACTTCTACATACTGCTTCTATGGATTTGGGAGTCCAGTTGAGATCCACATTTGAGGCTGCAGGGAGAAAAAGGAAGGAAGCATAGCTGCAGTACTTATAGAAAAAGTTTTCCTTATGTAATCCGGTTAGGAGTATTTATGACATGAGGCTTCATCTTGTCTCCAGTAAACCCAGGTCACTAGATAATCAGTCTTGGACTTGTGTCGATCCTGAACTGCTCTGCACAGTGAGGTAAGGAGGGAATACTAAATTTAGAGACTGTGCAGTTCTTTCTGTCACCCCTCTGTGGGAAATGAGTTAAGCTCCTATGAAGGTAAATGAGGAGTATATTGAGATATTTAAGGGTAAAAAAAAGTCTTTCTTCAGGGAAAGATCATCAACTGAAAGCAGAAAGTAAGAGATGACAACAGACCTCTAACTCTGTTACTGGCAAGACATTCACTATGCCAAGAATACCAAAGTCAGTGACACACTGGCTCTGTGGACTATGCTGTTACTGAATAACCCTGTCCAGGTATTCAAGCTGCTCTTACTGAAATAGAAATTACCAATCAGTAAGATGCTGTATCTTGTGTTCTGCATGCCAATTTGTTTTATGTGAAAGGTTGGGCAACTTATTGTTCCCTTGATGTTCTCTGTTTCTCACTTGGAAGTATTTTGATCTTTATTTTCATTACTGTGACTTTTCGATTCTTCATAATCTTCAGATTCTTCTGCTCTAGGTAGATCTGGAAGATCATGATCTTCAGTGGGTCAAGCCCTAAGTATACTAGAATTTTGTGAAATTACATGACAGACTGACAGATTCTTTGAACTAAAATTATGTCAGATTGTGTTTGAAATACTGAGAAAAAATGGTAATTTTAAACACCTCTGGCAGTAAGAATTACCCTAGTACTCTATGGGCTACATTTGTAGTATTTTTTACTCAGTAATCACTGCCACTACTACTATAATCAATAATATAATCAGTATTACTCAAGAATCAAAATCAGTTAAGTATTGATTACTCTTGATGCTGACTACCATGGAATTTTAGAGGGTAGCTATTTATCATTTGTTTGAAATAAACAGTAGAAATCAATATCACATACTAAAGTAATAGAACAACAGTAAGAAATGGGGATATACTACTGGAACATATAGAAGCAGATGAAATCTGGAACACTGACCAGCAGGTAGAAACATCTACAATAACATTATTATCCATGCATGGCTGCAAGTATGGGAACTAATGCTACATCTCAAAAAAGATTTGGCAGTAAGTTTCATGATCCCAAACTTCTGTTCCTGTGATTCACTAGAAAACAGATAATTTGAGACATTGAAGCCAGACCTCTTTCAGTTATGCATGTACCTCTGCAACGTGAGCTACCTATGAGAAAGTCTGTTTTCCAGTCCCTACCCAGTTTAGCTCTTTTGCACCTTGGATTACTTTGTTGGCCTCAAAGGACAGTCTAACACCTTCTGAAAGCTGGTTCAGTAAGGTTTATTTGCCTAAATCAAGACACCTAAATTTTAAACACTGAATCTGAATTGATCACCTTGTTTTCCTCTAGAGTCATGAGGGGAAATCTTTGCGGAGAATACTTTGCAGACAAAAAGATGGCATTCCTCTGACGGTGGGTATTCACATCTGGAGCGGCCAGTCTTGGTACCCTTTGCAAGTGCTGCTAAAGTTTGGTTCATCTGATCTACTATAAACATCTGTGTTAGGATAACAGATTGCACTTCAGAAATTCTTACTGCTGCACTTTATTGACTACAAGGAAGCTGTAACCGATTATTTTTCAAGGAGATGTATTATGCTCAAAGCACCACCTGCACTGAATCCAGCTAAAGCCTGTTTTTTTGAAAGACTTTATTCTCCAAGCACAGTGTAATACTGGAAAAATTCACAAATATTTGCCTGTGGATATCACAGGGACTGGGAGAGGCAAAAATGTGATGCGGAAGAGAGACTGATCCAGGGTTAATGAGCTGCCATGTGCTCAGCCCATGAAATGTACGTGTGAAGCATGTTAGACTTTGAGGGAAAATTAATAAAGAGAACTCACAGACCAACTGAGGTTGGGCTAAAGAAAAAGAGCAGACCTTTGGTCTCCAGTGAGGTCTGGCCTGAAAGCAGGAGCTTATTAGATTGTTTCTACCGGCTGGTTCATCCCCTTGAGTGAGGGTTGGATTCTGCAGTGGCATTTTGAGATTCCTGGTCCTGACTACAGATACTGCATTCCTATCTCTGTAAAAAGATAACTCTATCCTAGCTGTCACTTTGCATCTGTTAGGCTTCTATACCTCCAAAAGCTTCCTTGGCTGCGTGAAGATAACTGCTGGTACGGCACTGTAGAAGGGAGATACGAGTCTCATTGGTAGGCTGCCCTGGGAGGAGAACAAATGAGTCTCTATTACTCAGCGTTACAAAATTTTAATCATGCTAAGATTTGTTTTCAAGGTCAGGAAAGGTTGTTTCTTTCATTCAGAATCTCATTGCTTTGGATTTTAGAATGTGCTATGTATAACAGCTTTATTGATACTTTTTCAGTATCAATGCCAGCTTTAACTTTCCAGAGTTCCAAGGTGTCACACTGAAATGTAATTTCAATCAGCATCACACTGTGGCAGGCCCAGTGCTACAGTGATTTTTTTTTGGTTGGTTTATTTGGTTTTTTTTCTGAAAAAAAAAATAAAATAAAAGAAGCAAAACAGAAAACTACTTTTAATACCTTTATTTTGTTTGATAATGCCTCTCATATCACACCATGTTTTTCTGGTGTAGCTCTTGTTAAACATTTCAGTTCAATTTCACAGAAAAGTTTGAAGCTTATTTTTATGTGATTTTCCTTTCTCAGTCATTATCCATTGCAAATAATTCTTCTGTTTCCTTAAATGGAAGCTGTAATGCATAACCTTTTCCCTGAAATGTTCTTTAGTTACCCAAAGCTAGAGAACAATGATATTGTTTCCCAGACAAATATTTACCACTAAATTAGATTATTACAAAATACTATCATTAAATACATGCAAAAAGGAAGAACAGCATAGCAAACTTAGTAGAAAGTAACTTGCAAAAAGGAAATAAACAGATACAAATATGTGGTACAGAAAGAAACATTTACCAGGCCAAAAGACTGATTATTATTAAAAATAATGGTTAACAAATTGCTTGGGTCTAAAATATTACTGCAGAGTAAGACACTGTAGTCTAGTAATGCCAACGGTGATGCAGCATACTGTGAAAATGCCACATCTTTACTATTATTTAATCCCCTGCTTATACACATAATTATTTATTACTTTAAGTGCCAAGAAATGTTGGAAAAACATATTAAACTGGCTATTTACTAAGGCCTTATGTCTTCTCTAAAGTTCAAAATACCTTCCTTCTGGAATCAATTGGTGGTGAAAAAACCTAGCTAAGGAAATAAATATTAAGAGATCATTCAAGTTGATATGCTCGGTCACAGTGATCCAGTCCTGACTAGATTGCACCGAGCAGGCCCTAGTAAAAGCCAGAGTATGTCGAAAGGTCAGCAGCAGAGCAAGGCAAAATGATGCTGAACTCAGGTGTCAGGAAACTGGATTGCCTGAGTATGGTTCTGCTGTTCTGTCCATTTAGAGCTTGTCTATCCAATGCACAGTTTAATACCATAGATTGCCCTATAAAATACTGAGTCTATGAACCCATTTCAATTTCAACAGGAAGATTCACCCAGAGCAAAGCCCCACCATCTGCCAGCACTTTTGGAAGGAATAACGTGACGGTGCTGCAACATCTTGTGCCATTTATGTGGGCTAAGGAAACACACTTCAGATGTGAAACAGAGAATTCAATATTACTCTAACTGAAATATTTTAGAATATAACAAATATACTGCAAACAGTTATTATTAACTTAGTGACAATGAGACTAAAAATCATAGTCTGAATTATGTACTGAATACAGAAAAGTCTAATAACACAATACAATATCTGTCAAAGTTTTCTCTGATATTCACACTCTTTCTCTGAGTCTTAAGGTTGATGGCTTTGGTCTGGATTAGTGGGATACAGAAGGCCATCAGTGCCCCAAATCCCTCACCTGGAGAAGTATGATTCTAGAAGTGAGGGACTTCTTCCTCCTCTTTGCTGCAAGGAGTATGATGTTGATAGATACTTCCTCTTCACACTGTCATCTACTTATGGCTGTTTTTAACACGTGCTCTAGCACAGTTTATACCTTTTTTTTTCCTAATTGGTCTCCAATTCCATGTTACATCCAAATTTAATACATATGGTGTCCATTACTTATAATGGAGACTTGTTCTTTGTTTTCCCTGTTACCCCTAAAATAGATTTTACTCAGCTCCCAAGGATGAATTAGTTTAATGATCAGTAATTGACCACCAGCGATGTGGTTACATCCCTCGTGCCCGTGATATTATAACGTATTCACGCTTTCAAGGCCTTTGCTAGCATTACTTGCTTGTACTCTGTGCCATATCCTTGTTCCAGGGTCATCAGCAGTTGGTTTTATATAGAGTAACTACATGTTATCACTACCTATTATTTTCAGAAATGTATCAAAAATATTGTAGCAATAGGCATTGCATGTTACAATTGTACAAAGGCAAGCAAGACTAAAAATAATTGGGTGATCGTCACCTTGTCATTAGAGAATTGATGTTACAGGTAAAACAAGCAAGCTCCAGGCAAGCCTAAGATGAGCCCAGGCTAAGCAAGCCTGACGACCCAGTCCTGAGGCCTCACAGATCCAGTAAAATGCCTTTAGCCTATTATTAACAAAGCAATACCCTATTTGCTGGGCTACATGAAACTAACTTTTTCTGGTTTAGTCTTCCTCAGTTCATAGTGACGATCCTAAATCAAATACTCATAATCTTAGCACTGCTGCGTGGTTTGCAAGTACTTTTTCTTGCATACTTCATGGGGAAACAAGTCCCAGGAGAATCAAGGTCTTTCTTTCCTGAGTTTGTGTTTTTCATATTCTATGCTCATGTCAATTTTTAAGCACACTACTATGCTCAGAAGTGTACCTTTAGCATGCTTCTGAATTATCCATTTTTCAACTATGGCAGCATTTCAGAATACATAATAGAACAGAAATATGTTGCAGCAGTAGTTATGAAAGTGCAAAAATATCAGCTACTCAGCTGTGTTCCACTTTTGTGTAAAAAATTGCTTCAAGGGAATTCCATCCTCTGTTTCAAAGTTTCTTGAAGTGGTTGAAAGCACATTTCCTATGTGTTGATATATATAGGATGAAATGTTAGTTGTAGAGATAGTTGTAAGAGTCTCTAGATCACCCTCTCTGGACCTGGGACCTGATTTTATGATTCAATTAAAATTCAAAGAAACAACAAATTCCCTGCTTGGATATAAACCCAGGGCAAGACCCAGTTGTTCTGACTTCAGTGTTAAACTCAGGCAGGGAAATTAGGGTAACTAAGTCAGATGTGAAAATCTAAAATTAAAGCTGGGATTCATCTCACCTGCTTTCCCTAGGAAGTAACGATAGAACGAAAGAATCTCTGAAGTGTCTGCTTGTCTCCTCTGACTGTAGAAGGGGCCTAAATAATTTCCTTGATGCACACAGCCATATCTGGTCTAATGAACCCAGCTGTAAAGCAAGCTTTAGGTGATGAAATATCTATAACCTAAACAACTAAATCAAAGAAAAGTTAGATGAGGTGAATGCTACAGCCTAGGAATAATCATTTAGCATGACACTTTGACTCAGAACATGTTTATGTAGACAAGTCACATTTTTTCCACTCAGGAAGTCAGAAAAAGGATATATGTCACTAATGAAGGGTGGTCTAGATGTGGTAGTTGTCACCTGCACTCTTAAGAGAACTTTCTGTGTTTAACTCTTCTGTGCTGAGTACTTGTATGTCCATAAATCCTATCACATATCTTAATTCCCTATTGTGTTGTGAGTAATCCAGTTATGCTGCAGATATTTATAAAGCGATGCATGATCATGAGGAAAATTACACAAATTGAAGTCTAACTATGAAAGGCCAGTAATGATCAAAAAGATTTGGCTGAAACAAAGAAAATCCCACCATGATGAAACAAGTCCAGCAAATAAAGTAGGCAAATAAAATTCTTAGAAATAGAAGTTATGTTTACTTGCAGTACGGTGGAAATATGCTTGTTTTATCAAACTGAAATTATGCGTCATGGAAGGTGACACTGCAGTTTGGGCTGTTAAGGCAGGCAGGCAAACCGGATGTCACAAGACAAGACAGTATAATATAACTTAGATTAGAAGGAAAATGGATCTGAAGGAGTCCAGACAAAGCAGGAATTCTCTCACTTGCAGGGCAAAGTGCCCGGCAATTCCTCCTATTCAGTCAGTACATCTACACTATACTGTCAGATTTTTGAGGAGTGCTCACTCTTAGTATATTGAGCAGCTGGGTGGGTTTTTGACTGTTTGTCAAGGTTAACACACCACATTCATTTATTTATGTAAGAGTTGTCAGCTGTTTCATTGTTATATTATGTTGACTATAAGAAAATTGTATTTGGCATTTATCATAGCAGGCAATGAAGACCATCACAGTAGAAAGTTTTCTGTATATTATTATTTAGTCATACACACTATTGGTTGCTCTCACGGAAGATGTGAGGGAGATCTGGTTGCAACATCTGTCACCCCATTGATCGCCAGGGTTGATTCGGCTGATTCGGCTGATCTGGCTGGCTAGGCAGGTGTCCCCTTCCTCCCCCACCACTCCATCTGCGTCCCTCCCGAAGCTGCATGCTTGGTCAAAGAGGACAGCCTTTCCCGACAGAGACACACTGTTCATCAGTCAAGGGTATATGGTAGCTGTGCTCCCCTGCTAGAACCTCCAAACAAGATAGTCCTGCTAAACACGTGAGGTCATTTCTCTCTTACGTTTTGTAATCACTCACACTTTTTTTTTTTCATTTGCTTAGAAAAAAACAAGTATTATTTAACAACAACCAAAAAAACCCAAGTATTTCAAAGTTTACTCAAAAACCATCAGGTTACAGAAGTTACTGTCTGACCCGGTCTTGACCTCCACTATTGAATGTTTTGCAAATAATTGTGGAGAGGGTAGATAGTATAACTAATCCTGTGTTTGAGGAAAAGAATGAACTGGGATTCTAATTTCTTTTGCTTTCTATATTTTTTTTTTAAATAATTTTCATTTTATATTCAAAAAAGCAAAAATAATATTATCAGAGTATTTCCATAGCCTATTTACAGTGCCTCTTCACGCTATTTAAACGGAGACTGAATCACCACAAGATTACAGTCTGTGATATGGTCTGCAGTGGCATACTTTGCACCTGTCAGTACTAAAGGAGTGAAGGGAAGTATTTGAGCTCTCTGTTGCAATAAAGTACTGCCTAATAAAATGAACATATCGATTCATGCCTCAGATAACTGTTTTTACCAGTACTGCTGTCCTAAGGTTATGCTTAGATTTTGGAACAGTATCGGATATAGTGATGGTGTGTTCAGCACTAAGCACATTTGGCAAGCTAGTATTATGTAGCTTTTTGTGTGAAAGTGATTCAGCTGAATTTACATGTTTGCACTAGAAGTGACTGAATGGAACAAAAATTGATATCAAATGTTCACATCAGTGAACATTATAATTTTTTTTAAATTGTAATTTTTTAAAAAAACCCTTTCTATAAACAGCCTAATAAGCACATTTGACTGCCTTTATTTTGGGTCATGAGTTCAACAGAATTATATTTGTAATGGTTGTTTTGCTATCTTAAAATCGAGTTGTGCTTTTAGGAAGCATATTAATCCAGAACCATTACTTGCCTAAATTGATCTACTGTACAACAAAGTTTGCAAGCAGCATGTACAGACTTGGTGAACATAAAAGCATAAGAAATGCTCTATTGGGTCAGATCAATGGTTCAGTATTTTTTTTCTGATAATGGCTCTACAAGACATAAAGAGAGTCAGTCGCTTTATTCCCCCTGTACTTTCCAAACCTGTTGTATTAAGGATATGTACTCCTGTAGCCTTTTACTGTCCATTTAAGGACCTGTTGCGCATGAATCTACCTAATCGTTTTTCTGAACATGCTGAAATATCTGCCTCCGCAGCTGCCTGTAGCAACAAGTTCGAGAAGTTTAGTACGCACTTGGTAAACTTTAATTGCTTCTTTTGTTGAAACAATTTTGAACAATACAAAAATGATAGTATTTAGCTTCTGTCCATATTTTATGAATAGAACAGAAATCCATATTTATCATACAAATTGTTTACAGGACATAATTTTCCCACTCTTCATTGTTATTCTAGGGTATGACTCAGTAGTTTATCAGACTATGACACGTATTTTTCCTGGTATATGCTGATAACCTCTGTTTCAGAGCCAAGTCTTTCAGTGATGGCAGAAAGACTTGAGAATTCCCAATGCTATTGCCTGCAGAATATCTAAATGATCTTACGCTTGTAAGAAAATAGCTCTTTCCAAGTGGTAGGATTTATTTTATTTTAGTATTTTAGTATTTTAGTATTTTATTTTATTTATTTTCATTACTGATAATTTCCTTTAAAGACTTGGGTTTGTAATACCATGCTTTACAAAGTAGAAAGGTAGATCAAATACGTATTGTATATGTCGAAAATATATACTGTGCCTAAAATGGGTGCTCTCTTTAAGTGAGAGAATTTAAGATGTGTGATGATTTAGTTTCAAAATACAGCTATGAAGAAATTCATTACAACAGGCTGTTAGGAGTAAAGCAAGGATTCCCAGCTGAAAATGTAAGTACATTTAGAAAACCTACTTTTAAACCTACTTTAGGCATGCCAACTTTAACTTTCAGTTCTCTAATAGTTTCATCAGATCTGAATTTATTGAAAAGAGGAGGAAATTGAAGGAGTATGGCAAAACCTGTGTGTTCAGAAATCATATTACTTTTCTGCAGTGACATGGGAATAAATAACTGATTTTAAAGCAACCGGGGTGCTTTAACACCCTTCTAGAAGCCTCTGAATTCCAAATTACAAACAGCACTCAAGAGGTAGCAGACCAATAGTGCTGAAAAGAGCACTTAGATCTGGCCTTTTTTGAGCTCACCTTTTTGTGGTGTTATTTCTATCTTTGCGATTTTTTTTTGTAAGGTGAAAACATCCATCTTCATAAGAACTGTGATGACAGATTCAAAATGTATTTACCTTGGAGAAAGACATTTTTAATGTTGCACTTCAGTTGAAATGAAAATACTGCATTTCATAACATTTAGTTTGCAAACACTGAGGAATAAATTTGTACTTGTCTGCATCACATCGTTCTTCCTTGTAACCTGTCATAAGGCTAAATAATATTCCTGAATTTTTCTTTTATGTTTTATTCTCATGAAACACATTGGATATGGAACATCATATTGCATTATCTTTTTTCTTTCTGATCAGAAGATATTATTCTTCCTCGGTTACAACTAAAAAAGTGGAAACAGAAAACCTCTTATTTTACAGTAGGTACAAAAAAAGCTGAAAACTTAATGCTGAAAATCTCTAAATGTCTTTGCCATTACTTTTCTTCTCTTCACTGTCAAGAGGTTGCTGCAGTGGTCTCTGCTGATTCCTTTTACAGTCTTTTTCTGCAGAAATTCTGTGAAACTTTCTGTTGGGGAAATTTGGTGAATGTATCTTCCAGCTACAATAGAAACATGAAAGCCAAAACTTTATTTTTTGTATTCCAAATAAGGAATGCATAACCCTAAAACAACTGACAATTGCTGCGGTGTTTTTGCCACTTCCTAGCCAATCCCACAGTATTATTCAGCTCCTGTGGGAACTATTTTTGCTTTGCCAGCAGAAGATACACTATCATGAAATTACAGCTTATATCACTTCTTGGTCTGTTGGCCTGTTATAACTGCATTTCATTTCCAGCTCATAAAATTTGATGCTTGTAAATGGCAAGCCCATCATTTCTTATCAGTGTATGTCCAGCATAACTGCTGTTAATTATAAAACCCTCCATCATCCCAGGTTACTGTATTGAAATATCATGAGAAGAAATTTCTGCTGGGACTTCTGTCATCAATTGGAGATATATTTTCAACTTGTTCCTCAAAAATAATGTAGATTATGCCTCTGGTTATGTCTTGGTGAATGTTATTTTAATAATAGACAATGGTTATTACTGATTCCTTGAACAATTTTAAAAGATAGTAATAGAAAATTTTATGCAGATGTGAGGCAGGCATATAGGAAAAACTATTCACAGCTCTGCAGCATCTTTGTTCTGACCTGTATCTGGAAATTAACTTGTTGCTTCCTTCAGATGTAAATAAACAAGCTGTTCTGTTCTTTAAATAAATGGCAATCACATAAATGTAAGTTGTGAAAATTCCTTCTTGTTCAAGGGTGACCTCCCACCTTGACTCACACACACACACTGTAATGGGACAATAAGTGAAAAAATATAGATGTATGGTCCTGACAATTTGCTTAAATAAAGGGCAATTATTTAGTTATCAATTATTATTGCTCTTTGAAATCATTGAAGCTGGACCACCTGCTGAAGCTTGTCCTGAATTTAGTCTACACATCTGAGAGAAAATAATTTCAGATGTCAATGCACAAGAAACTAGCTGTAAAACATAACTGAATAACAATGTTACCAAAACTGACAAGCTTTGTACCACCTTTGTATTATTACTGAGTCCTCCTCTTTCACGTGGGTACCACAGATGTTGCAACAAGTAGTTCAAGGTCAATCAAAAGAGATTTCAGAGCCCTGTGAAGAATGCTAAAAGATTCAGGAGCACAGATAGGTAGTCTTTTCCTCAGTCCTCCCAATAATGGGCAAGGCATTGAAAGAAACAGGAGACCCCAGGACATCAACACTTGGCTCCAAGACTGGTTCCTTCACCAGAACTCTGTTTTTCGTTACCATGGAAGAGTCTTCAAGACACAAAGTATACTACGGCCTGATGAGATCCACCTGCCCCAACAGTGAAAATGCGTCTTTACTTGTAAGCTTGTGGGGCTGATTGAGAGGGCTTTAAACTAGAATTGATAGGGGAAGGGGATACCAACAGGAGAGATGAAGGTAAGCCAAGAGACGGCACTGCCTGAGGGTGGCAATGCTAATGGAAGCATTTATGCTGCTCCAGGGAACACTGAGTGTTGAGGAACACATCTGAAATGCTTGTACATCAGCATACGCATTATAAGAAACAAGCAGGACAAACTGAAAGCATTGGTCTGTTTCCAGATGTTACTGATATTAGTGAGACTTGGTGGAATGAGTCCCATGACTGAAGTGCTGGGATGGAGGGCTACAGACTGTTCAGGAGGGATAGTCAGGGAAGGCGAGGTGCGGGTGTTGCACTGTATGTAAGGGAGAGGTTTGACTGTACAGCCCCTACAGTTAGTGATGACATGATTGGAAGCCTCTGGGTGAGGAGTAGGGAGATGGAGAACAAAGCAGATGTCACTGTGGGTGTGACACCAATCACCCAGCCAGGATGTAAACACTGATGAGTTATTCCGTAGGCAATTAGGAGAAATCTCTGGATTGGTAGCACTTGTGCTTATGGGAGATTTCAACTTCCCAGACATCGACTGGGAATACCATCTTGCTGTGAAAAGCAAGTCTGGGAAATTCCTGAAGTATGTTGAAGATTTTTCTTGTGCGTACTCAGTGAACCAACTAGGAAAGATACCCTCCCAGACTTGTTATTTGTGAACAGGGAAGAACTTGTGGGAGAAGTGATGGTAGGTGGCTGTCTTGTCCACAGTGATCATGAAATCGTTGAGTTTAAAATTTTTGCTGTATTGAGAAAAAAAGGTCAGCAGAGTTGTTATTCTGGATTTCAAGACAGCAAACTCAAAGCTACTCAGGGAGCTACTTAGCAGTGTTCCCAGGGAATCTGCCTCTGAGACCTTGGGAGTCCATGAGTACTGGTCAGTTTTTAAGAACCACATTTTAGAAGCACATGAGCAGGCAATTCCACTGTGTTGAAAGTCAAACAAGCAGGGAAGAAGAACAGCTCTGCTGAACAAAGAAATCTTCTTGGAACTCAGGAGGAAAAAGAAATTGTATGATCTCTAGAAGCAAGGTGAGGCCTTGCAGGAAGGTTACAGAGCTGTGATTCGCGTATGGAGAGAGAAGACACGAAAGGCTCAACTAGAGATGAAACTGGCCAGTGTTGTGTCAGACAACAAAAAAAGGCTTTTTCAAGTATGTTAATACAAAGAGGAGGTGTAAAGAAAAAATTGGACTGATACTTGTTGAAGATGGTCACCTGACACATAGCAAAGAAGAAAAGGAGGCTTTTTGTTGCCTTAGTCTTTAGTAGTAGTGACAGACCTTGTGTCAACAACCTAGTGGATGAAGGAAAGGTGATGTATGTAGTTTTTCTGGATTTTAGTAAGGTTTTTGATACTGTCCCTCACAGCATTCTTCTGGACAAGTTGACTGACTGTGAGATCAACAGGTCCATGGTGTGCTGGGTGAAGAACTGGCTGAATCACAGAATCATATAATGGCTAGAATTGAAAGGGACCTTAACGATCATCTAGTTCCAACCCCCCTGCCATGGGCAGGGACACCTTCCCTTAGACCAAGTCACTCAAAACCCCATCCAGCCTGGCCTTGAACACTTCCACGAACAGGGCATCTGCAACTTCTTCGGAGAGAGCTGGCGGAGGTGCTCACCAAACCACTTTCCATCATTTTCCACCAGTCTTGGCTGACTGGAGAGGTCCCAGCAGGTTGGAAACTAGCCAGTGTGACACCCATCTACAAGAAGGGCCAGAAGGAGGATCCGGGAAACTACAGGCCTGTCAGCTTGACTTCGATGCTGGGGAAGCCGATGGAGTAGATCATCCTGAGTACCGTCACGCAGTACACACAGGACAAATGGATGATCTGGCCCAGTCAACATGGGTTCATGAAAGGCAGGTCCTCCTTGACTAACCTCATCTCCTTCTACAACATGGTCACTCACGTAGTGGATGAGGGAAAAGCTGTGGATGCTGTCTATCTGGACTTTAGTAAAGCCTTTGATACCATTTCCCACAGCATTCTGCTGGAGAAAGCGGCTGTTCATGGCTTGGATGGGCATACAGTTTGCTGGGTAAAATACTGGCTGGAAGGCTGGGCCCAGAGAGTGGTGGTGAATGGAGTTAAATGCAGTTGGCGGCCTGTCGTGAGCGGTGTCCTCCAGGGCTCAGTACTGGGGCCAGTTATCTTTAACATCTTTATCAATGATCCGGATGAGGGGATCGAGTACACCCTCAGTAAGTTTGCAGACAACACCAAGCTGGGTGGAAGTGTTGATCTGCCTGAGGGTAGGGAGGCACTGCAGAGGGATTTAGACAGACTAGATCGATGGTCCAAGGCAAACTGTATGAGTTTCAATAAGGCCAAATTCTGGGTCTTACACTTTGGCCAGAACAACCCTCGCCAACGCTACAGGCTTGGGGAGGAGTGGCTGGAAAGCTGCTCAGCAGAGAGGGACCTGGGGGTGTTGATTGATAGCTGGCCGAACATGAGCCAGCAGTGTGCCCAGGTGGCCAAGAAAGCCAATGGCATCCTGGCCTGCATCAAGAATAGTGTAGCCAGTAGGAGCAGGGAGGTGATTTTACCCCTGTACTCAGCACTGGTGAGGCCACATCTTGAGTACTGTGTTCAGTTTTGGGCCTCTCACCACAAGAAGGACATTGAGGCGCTGGAGCATGTGCAAAGAAGAGCAACGAAACTGGTGAGGGGTCTGGAGCACATGTCTTATTGGGAACAACTGAGGGAACTGGGGCCATTTAGCCTGGAGAAGAGGAGGCTCAGGGGAGACCTTATCGTTCTCTACAACTATCTGAAAGAAGGTTGCAGAGAGGTGGGAGTGGACTTGTTCTGTCAAGTAACAGGTGATAGAAAAGAGGAAATGGCCTCAAGTTGCACCAGGGGAAGTTTAGATTGGCTATTAGGAAGAATTTCTTTACTGAAAGGGTCATGAGGCATTGGACTGTGTTACCCAGGGCAGTGGTGGAGTCCCCATCCCTGGAGGCAGTTAAGGGTCATGTAGATATAGTGCACAGGGACATGGCATAGTGGTGGGCTTGTCAGTGTTAGGTTAATGATTGGACTAGATGATCTTACAGGTCTTTTCCAGTCTAGGAGATTCTGTGATTCTCTGGGCAACCCATTCCAGTGTCTCGCCACCCTCAGAGTAAAGACTGTTTTCCTAATTTCTAATCTATATGTACCCTCTTTCAGTTTAAAACTGTTACCCCTCATCCTATCACTATACTCCCTGATTAAGAGTCCCTCCCCAACTTTCTTGTAGGCCCCCTTTAAGTATGGAAAGTTGCTATAAGGTCTCCCCGGAGTCTTCTCTTCCCCAGGCTGAACAACCCCAACTCTCTCAGCCTGTCTTCATAGGAGAGGTGCTTCAGCCCCCTGATCATCTTCATGGCCCTCCTCTGGACTAGCAGACTAAGAAGACTATGTGAAACAAGGACTGAAAATGAAATAGGTATCTAGTAGCAAATTGTTCCTTTTTAAACTTTAAAATTGTTGGTGTAGGAACTGGTGAATGATCTAACTTCCAGTCAATACTCAGGTTTGTTCCTCTCTGGAGACACGAAACTTTTGAAAAGAATAATTTAAATGAGGCAAAAATATTGCAGGGAGAAGGAATGATTGTTCTCTCTTCTCTTTGTGATCTGTTCACTCTTCTCAGTAGAAAGGGGAAATGGTGACTAACTTTCCTTAGCATTTTCCATATTCTGGCTTTGCCTTCCTACTATTGAGTCCACCTATAGGAAAAAGTAACAGTACTTCTGTTAGTTTAAAAGACAATAGCAACTGTTCCTTTGTGGTGAGTTGACGCCAGCCATCAGCGAAGCACCCACCCAGACACTTGCTCACACACCTCCCAGTGGGGTAAGGGAGAGAACCAGAAGAGAAAAAGTGAGAAATCTTGTGGGTTGAGATAAACTCTAATAAGTAAAGGAAAGAGAAAAGAAAGAAAGAAAAAAACACACCCCAAACTAACCCCCAAACCCCACCAACAAGCAAAGACAACCCAAAACAAGTGATGCAAAGTCAATCACTTACTGCCCACAAAAAGATTAATGTACAACTGGTCTTGGAGAAATGGCTACTTCAGACAATAAACCACTATTTTTTATGGCTGTACGTGATGTTATATGGTGTGGAATATCATAGAATCATATAATATCTTGGGCTGTAAGGTATCTTTAAAGGTCATCTACTCCAATCCCCCTGCAATGGGCAGGGACATCTTCAACTAGATCAGGTTGCTCAGAGCCCCATCCAACTTGACCTTGAATGTTTCCAGGGATGATGCATCTACCACCTCTCTAGGCACATTTTGGTCAGTTTGGGTCAGCTGGCCTAGTTGTGTCTCTCTCTTTCTCTTGACTACCTCCAGCTGTTGTGGTTTGGGCCACTGAAACAAACAACAGATGCTCTCTTTTACTTCTCTCCACCTCAGAGCCTGCTGGTGTGGCAGAATCATAGAATCATAGAATCATAGAATTGTTGAGATTGGAAGGGACCTTTGAGATCATTGAGTCCAACTATTCTCCTAACCTGACACAAAACATTTCTAAACCATGTCCCCAAGTACCACGTCTACCCTTTTTTTAAACACCTCCAGGGATGGCGAATCCACCACCTCCCTGGGCAGCCTATTCCAATGTTGAATAACCTTTTCAGTGAAAATTTTTTTCCTAATATCCAATCTAAACTTGCCTAGCATAACTTGAACCCATTTCCTCTCATCCTATCACTTGTCACTAGGGAGAAGAGGTCACTCCCCAACTCTCTACAACCTCCTTTCAGGTAGTTGTAGAGAGCGATAAGGTCTCCCCTCAGCCTCCTCTTCTCCAGGCTAAACAGCCCCAGTTCCCTCAGTTGTTCCTCATAAGACTTGTCCCCCAGACCCCTCACCAGCTTCGTTGCCGTCCTCTGGACACACTCCAGCACCTCAATGTCTTTCTTGTAGTGAGGGGCCCAAAACAGTACTCGAGGTGGGGTCTCACCTGTGCCAAGTACAGGGGGATGATCACGTCCCGAATCCTGCTCACCACACTATTTCTGATACAGGCCAGGATACTGTTGGCCTTCTTGGCCACCTGGGCACAGTGCCGGCTCATATTCAGCCGGCTGTCCACCAACACCCACAGGTCCTTTTCCGCCAGGCAGCTTTCGAGCTACTCTGCCCCAAGCAGCACGGAGTTGTTGTGACTCAAGTGCAGGACCCGGTACTTGGTCTTCTTGAACCTCATACAGTTGGACTCAGCCCACCAGTCCAGCCTGTCCAGATCCCTCTGTAGAGCCTTCCTACCCTCAAGCAGATCAACATGCCTGCCTAGCTTAGTGTCATCTGCGAACTTACTGAGGGCACGTTTGATCCCCTCATCCAGGTAATTGATAAAGATATTAAAGAGAACCAGCCCCAGCACCAAGCCCTGAGGAACACCACTTGTGACTGGACGCCAACTGGATTTAACTGCATTCACCACCACTCTCTGGGCATGGCCATCCAGCCAGTTTTTTACCCAGCGAAGAGTACACCTGTCCAGGCCATGAGCAGCCAGTTTCTCCAGGAGAATGTTGTGGGAAACTGTGTCAAAAGCTTTGCTAAAATCCAGGTAGATGACATCCACAGCTCTTCCCTCATCCACCAAGTGGATCACCTTATTGTAGAAGGAGATGCCATGTGATGGCACTGAGGATGATCTGTTCCATGACCTTCCCAGGCACTGAGGTCAGACTGACCGGCCTATAGTTCCCCAGGTCCTCCTTCCGGCCCTTCTTGTGGATGGGTGTCACATTTGCCAGCCTCCAGTCAGCTGGGACCTCCCTGGTCAGCCAGGACTGCTCATAAATGATATGAAGTGGCCTGATGAGCACTTCTGCCAGCTCCCTCAGTACCCTCGGGTGGATCCCATCCAGCCCCATAGATTTGTGTGCCTCCAGGTGCTGAAGCAGGTCCCTCACCATTTCCCCTTGGATTACAGGGGCTTCATTCTGCTCCCCATCCCTGTCTTCTAGCTCAGGGGTCTGGGTACTCAGGGAACAACTGGTCCTACTGCTGAAGACTGAGGCAAAGACAGCACCTCCGCCTTATCCTCATCCCTGGTCACTCTGTTACCGGCCCTGTCTACTAGAAGACAGAGATTATTCTTAGTCCTCTTTTTATTGCCAATATATTTATAGAAACTTTTTTTGTTGTCCTTGACAACAGAAGCCAGGTTTAGTTGTAGCTGGGCTTTGGCCCTTCTAATTTTTTCCCTTTCTTCCAAAGGCCATAGATCCTCTTTTTCTCCCTAAGTTGCATCCCTATCTCTCTGTTCAGTCAGCCCGGTCTTTTTCCCCGACAGCTTGTCTTTAGGTACATGGGGACAGCCTGCTCCTGTGCCTTTAAGACTTCCTTCTTGAAAAACATCTAGGCTTCCTGGACTCCTTTGCCTTGGAGGACTGCCTCCCAAGGGACTTTGTTAACCAGGCTCCTGAAAAGCCCAAAGTCTGCCCTCTGGAAGTCCAAGGTAGCAGTTCTGCTGACCCTCCTCCTCACTTCTCCCAGAATCGAAAACTCTATCATTTCGTGATCACTGTTCCCAAGACAGCCTCCAACCGTCACACCCCCCACAAACCCTTCCCTGTTTACAAACAACAGGTCCAGCAGGACACCTTCCCTAGCTGGCTCCCTCACCAGCCGTGTCAGTAAATTATCCTCAACACACTCCAGGAACCTTCTAGACTGTTCCCTCCCTGCTGTATTGTATTCCCAGCTGATATCTGGCAAGTTGAAGTCCCCCACGAGGACAAGAGCTCGTGATCTTGAGACTTCTCCCAGCCATTTGTAGAATATTTCATCTGCCTCCTCATCCAGGCTGGGCAGTCTATAACAGACTCCTACTACGATATCTGCCTTGTTGGCCCTCCCCCTGATTCTTACCCATAAACACTAAACCCTATTGTCACCATCATTTAGTTGAAGACATTCATAACACCCCCTGACATACAGGGCCACCCCACCGCCTCTCCTTTCTTGCCTATCCTTCCTGAAGAGCCTATAGCCATCCGTGGCAGCACTCCAGCCATGTCGGTCATCCCACCACGTTTCTGTGATGGTGACTACATCATAGTTATCCTGCTGCACAATGGCTTCCAGTGCCTCCTGTTTGTTGCCCATGCTGTGTGCATTAGTGTATAAGCACTTCAGCTGGGCTATTGGTCCCTTCTCCTTTTTACAGGAGGAAGCCATAACTCCACCACTCCCAGAGTTACTCCTAAGGAGCTGGGCTACACCCTTTTCAAATCTAGTGCCAGCATGCTGCTTTCAGGCTTTTTGCTAGCAAGCCCAGGTCTGTCCCTGTTCCCCTTTGAATCTAGTTTAAAGCTCTGTCAATAAGCCCCGCCATCTTGTGCTCTAAAACCCTCTTCCCCTTGTGAGACAGGCTTTTACCATCTGTTGCCAGCAGGCTTGGTGTCTTGAAAAGCAGCCCATGATCAAAGAACCTAAAGTCCTGCTGATGACACCAGTCTCTGAGCCAGGCATTGATCAGCTGGCATTTCCCGTTTATCTCCTCATCAATCCTAGCAACTGGTGGGATAGAAGCAAACACTACTTGTGCTCCTGATCCCTTAACCAGCCATTCCAGGGTCCTGAAGTCTTTCTTCATTGCCCTCAGGCTTCTTCCTGAAATTTCATCATTGCCTAACTGAAAAATCATTAAGGGGTATTAGTCAACAGGCCAAACTAGGGTAGGGAGATTCCTCTGGATGAGGAAACCAGAATGAGAACCAAAGAAAGCCTTGACACTGTGCAAGGACTACTCAGCAAAAGCTAAAACACTGGTAGGTTATCAACACCATTTTAGCCACAAATCCAAAAGACAGTGCTCTATGGGCTGCTATAAAGAAAGTTAAGTCCATCCAAGCCAGATCCAGTCCATCCTTGACTTTTTGTACAGCGTTCTCTAGTATGCTGTTATAATACCCTATCTGCATCAAGCCATAGAAAGAACTCCTATTTTCAGGGTGCCTGTAGAATTTATGTTCGCTGCTTCTGAGTGAGCACAGAGAAAGAACTCTAGAGAGCTTTATTTTTAAGAAGGAAAAACAAGAAGATAGTCTACCTTTTCATTTAAGAAAGAGGTCCCCATACTATTAGATTATAGCAGAGCAGGTGTTTTGAGGATCAAAATACTTATGAATACTGAAGACACAGTAGGAACATGTTACTGAAGGCTGGTAGCAATAAACGTGCAATCCTATGGCAATCAGAAAATAAGCTGAAGTAGCTTACCCCTTAATGAGAAAATAACAAGCTACCACATAATTTTGATGAAAGCAGAAGTTTACAAACAAGCAGCTGCCAGAGAATAGCTAATGTACAGGAACATATTGCCCCTTAGCAATTGTCTGTGTGTGAATACATTCAAGTCCATATTTTCAGTACTAAAAATTAATCTCCATAATGTCACAGAGAGTGGGTTGGACTGAAGTAAACCATGATTAAATCCAAGCTTATGCAACATACTTCACTCAGTAATCCCATTTTTACCCTACTTTGTTAAACTCTGAACAATTATGGTTGAAAAGCACCGAGATAGTGCTAATATTTGTTAGGCAACAAACATTAACTTTGCTTTGGCACACACCTCAAAGGTGACTGTGTGGGTGCAGTGTGCTTGCTTTTGCATGCTTGAGGCAGGTCAGTGACTCCCAGGGTACATGCCAGGCCCACGCACGACCATCTCAGCAGGGCCCGGAGCAGCTCCTGCAATCTCTGAAGAGCAGCAACTACCCCACACTCCTGTCTCCTACCGATCTAAGAGTGGGACATAGGAGTCACTGCCTTGCACAGACACAAGAAATTACTAGCAACAGGTTTGCTCAGCTTCTTCTGGCTATGTCTAAATTGTGAAAGCACCTTGCAGAGTCAGAGGCTTGTCTTCATCCTATTCAGACTGGATCAGGGTCAGGATCAGCAAGGTACGTATCTGGGTAGAGGCATACCTACAGGATAGAACAGCCAAGGATCAAAGGTAATAGCCTGAGCTTCAATGCAGCTCTGGAGTCAAAGTCTCTGAGCTTCAGGGCCCTGACAGCTAGCGTTGTGGCAGGGAACAAGAGAGGGAGTCATACATTTTCTCCCTTGGTCTTGGTTGGGATGACTGAAGACCACAGCGGCACAAGACATAAGACATGACTGCAGAGGGCACCCTCCTTGTGGAGGAGTCTCCACTATGAAGAGATGCTAGAGATTAAAACACAATTTAGAACCAAAACATTTGAACTGCCAAGAGCCCTGGAAGGCTAAGCTAATACAAAATGTTATTTAAGGTAAGGATAATGAAAAAGGTTGCTCAGCAGTTGGAACCTGGAGATACGGGTCTGACAAGATACCAGTTGGAGAGCAATGTTTTGTGCTTGTAGTTGCTGCCATGTGAGCATATGGGTGATGACTGTACAGGATGGGAAGGGAGGACAGGATTATGGCACACAACAGACACCTGCAGCTAATGAGAGACTACTTTATACTGCATCGGATTTCCAAAACACCTCAATAAAGAATGCAATTTGTCAAATGTAAGCACTCCCTTCTTTAAGTGAACAACAGGCCCAGCAGGCAAATTAAAGATTGAAGCACATTTCTGCTTGGAAACAAGGCAAAATAGGGGCCACATAGGCACCTTCATTAATTCAGGCTCAAGTCCCTTTCTAGGCTTATCTCGGTCATTATTTGCCGTCTTGTATTTATATGCATGACAGTTCTCTTTAGTACAGAACAGAATCCAGCTGTCAGTATGTTTGACATAAACAGTGGAAGATTTCCTTCCAATGGTCTCTAATTCCGTTTACTTCATAGAAGCAATTACCAGAAATGAAGAGGAAATTTGTTTAGTCATTCCTTCGGATATTTCCTAAAAACTTTTCTCTGTCTCTCAGCATATTTGACTTTCAAACATTTATTTAAAAACAAAACAAAACAAAACAAAACAACCAAAACCCCAAACTTAAATCCTCCATTTTAGTGCAAGGTAAGAAAAAAAAAAAATTTGGAGCTAATGTTGCCTCTCTTTTCCAGGGCATTAAGGCATCCCAGAAAACTTCAGATAAGTGTACTGGGAAACAAACAGAATGTTTGGAAAAATTCTGGACCAGATTTTTTTTCAAAAAGTGATTGTTGTGGTTTGGCCCTGCTCGTGCCCCATGTTGGGTGCCAATAAATCTGTCATGGCTTAGGCTGAACTGGCCACTGGGTGACAAACAGATACTCCCCCTACCCCTCTTCAAAGAGAGAGGCAGAGGAGGGAAAAAGAGGCTTATGAGTTTAGAAGGAACTAAACTACTTTAATGAAATATTAATAATAAAATAAACCAGAAAATAATGAAATATATACAAAACCATATCAAGGTCCCAGGATGAAAATCACATCACTGCCTCGCACTGGGGAAATCCCAGACTGGACTCGGTGATGGACAGGTACTGGATTCCAGATCTGGATTCAGGATCCATATCAAAGGCAGACAAACAGACAGAGTCCTCCTCGGACAATGGACACTGAAGAAAGAGGGCTGACCCTTTGATCCCTCAGCTTTTATACTAAGCATGATGAAGATGGGATGGAATAACCTGTTGGTCAGTTTTGGGTCACCTGTCCTGTCTGCTCCTCCCTGCAGGTGGGACCCCTTTACGCTTTTCTGCTTCCCACCCTCCAACGGGGCAAATAACAAAGTTAGCTGCCCTTGGGTGTTATAGCAATAAATATAAGCAGGAGCCTCTCCGCATACCATGCCTGGGCATCAGCTATAAACATTGGTCTTATCACTCTGACAGCAAACAGTGTCTGCACAATATGCTGTTAATTTCAGTAGTTAGAAGAGGCCTAGCTAAAAAGTAAAGATACTGAACAAAAATGGTCCTGTTTTACCTCAAACCAGGACAGTCGTGTTTTGGATATACCTGATGAGTTGCAGTTCAACTTTCCAGATTAAATAGCAAGATCTTATGAATGGGTGATTCTTTTCTAACCTGATGGTAACCAGAGAAACAGGTTCCTTGTTCAAAAACTCATGATTATGAATACAGATAAGCTATCTCCATTATTTTATACTGTTTGTTCTATTAATGGTGCTTCATTTAAGGAAAGTTTAATTGAAAGTAAGGCCAATTTAGAAGTCTGGTTTTATTTCAAAGGTAACATTTTGAATTCAGAAGCTTCATCTTTTCAGACCATTTGATGGTATAGATAAAAAAGTAATATCTACACACTGAATCTTGCAGAGGGAAAAATGTCTCCTCTAGATAAATACAGCTATATCAAAAGTATCTATCACAAATCAAGTGGGGAACTGAACTGAGCAAATATGTTTTGAGAAGCTGCTCTTGAAAAAAGTTATTTATGAAGCACTGCCAACAGTAAATATGCTTTGAGGTTTGGTGTTAATACATATTTCAGTTATCACTATGGAAACTCAAAGTAAGTACTTAGCTAAAGATCTATAAATACGTGAGTAAAAACAGAAACAGTTTTCCAAGCAGCAGCTGAAGGCAGAAACAAATGTATCTGTCTTTGCTTATGGCAGTAATTGCCAGAGTAGAAGTACCAAAAGGTTTCCACTGGCATTTCTGGGTTCTACTTCCTTTTCAAAACAGTAAATTTGCAATAACAATTCAGAACACTTCAGCATATCTTTCAACTAAATGTTGTTTCAATGTACACACAAATGTGTAGCTCAGCTGAGGAGAGGTACAGCCTATAAACTAGAAAAGTCTTAAAATGTTCATTTTCTATAATATAATTCAACTGATAACAGAGAAAAACAGGTAGATATTGACTAAGGTAATACTTGAAGGAAACTATATGGCTCTCTGCTTTAAAACTGTTGGTCAGATGCATACATATAAATATAAACTGGAAAACTCAGTTATTAAGCTGAGTTGTTTACGATCAATGTTTAACCTTCCTTCCCTCAGCCCAGCATCACTTCAGAACTTGTTATAGTTTGGGATATCAAATGATAACATACACAACCAGTGATAAAACATTGGGCTTAAGAGCTGTAGTTTGATGTGCACTATCTGAAAATTTCTGAAATTCCTTAATTTTTTAAAAAAATATCCCAAGTACATTAGGAATGAAGCTATAGACTACAAATTTTTGAACAAAAAATGACGTTTTTGAACCCCTGCCACTCAGTTACGTCTACTTTAAAAAAAAATCATTTGGTATATTCTTTATAACACATGCACTGATGCATTGCTGTTTAAGATGTGTTGTGAAGAACTGATGGTTTTACAAGAAAATTCTCAAGCATACATATTCAGGGATGTCCAGACAAGAATACTACAAGGATAAAGTCTGTACAGAAAGGTAACATCTTTTATTAAAACAGCTGATACAGCAGGGAAAAGCAGATAGCTTTTGGACTTGCAGACCTTTTACAAAAGCCCCCTGTAAGTCAAATCCTTTATCTACTCTTTTTCCAGTTGCTTCAGTAGGAGAGATTGCATCTCCCTTTAAACTTCGCATCTTGTGCTTTGTTGCTATACTGGTTTAACACCGCTACTTCTAAAATAATACACAGATATGTTCTACTAACTTATAAAAAAAAAGATATATATTTTTTTTTATTTTGCTCCTACAATATTGTCCTGGTTTGAGGTAAAACTGGACCAATTTTGTTCAGTAACTTTGCTTCTTAGCTGGGCCTCTTCTAACTACTGAAATTAACAGCATATTGTGCAGACAATGTTTACTCTCTCAGAGTGATAAGACCAATGTTTATAGTTAATGCCCAGGCATGGTATGCGGGAGAGGCTCTTGCTTATACTTATTGCTATAAGAGCCAAGGCCAACCAACTTTGTTGTTTGCCCCGTTGGAGGGTCGGAAGCGGAAAAATGCAGTAGGGTCCCACCTGCAGGGAGGAGCGGACAGGACAGGTGACCCCAATGTGACCAACAGGGTATTCCATTCCATCTGCATCATGCTCAGTATAAAAACCCTCTGAGGGATCAAAGGGTCATCCCTCTTCCCTCTCTCTCTGTCTCTTTTTCCTCTCTTTTACGCTCTCTCACTCTCTTCACTTCAATCGTCTGCTTTTGGTCCTGATCCTGAATGTAGATCCGGAATCCGGTTCCCGTCCACTACTGAGTCCAGCCTGGGACTGCCCCAGTGCCAGACAGTGTTGTGATTGTCATCCTGGGAGATTGATATGGTTTTGTATATATTTCATTATTTCCTTTGTATTTTATTATTAATATCTCATTAAAGTAGTTTAGTTTCTTCTAAACTCTTAAGTCTCTTTTTCCCTCCTCTGCCTCTCTTTTTGAAGAGGGGTAGAGAGGAGCATCTGTCGGTCCCATCTGGGGTCCCCCACGTCCCCAGTGGCCGATTTGGCCTAAACCATGACAAATATACATATAACACCAGCGTCACTTTATTTGCTTCCAGAAGCAGCAGCTACCCCACTTCTTTCCCATCTAATCAGTGCTTCAGAATAGTCTTTTTAGTTCCTAACCCCTTTGGTTTCACTGACTTAATTTCCTTTCAGTTGCCAGATTTTTCTCCCACATTGTCAGGGTTACAGCAGATGTCCTGACTTTTAAGCTTGCCTCATAGTTTGTACTCTGAGGCTAACTTCTCTTCTGGTCATATTAGTATTTCTAGATAGATATTTGTTTGTAAACATTACAAATTATTATAGGTTTAATGCACATTCAATAAAGCTTCATTTTTAAGTTCTATAAATCTGAAATACAGTGCTGTAGAATCATAGGGGGGTTTAGAGGATTTTTACAGTTTTTGTTTCCTTCTTGCCATTCTTAAAATATCTGACTTGATCAGGTCAGCCTAGAAATCAGTGAATTGAACAATTCACTTTTTCAGATCTGGCAGAGCTTGAGGAGGTTTCTATTTTAAGAGCATGCTGGCCTTATATTAGAAATCACGTGTCTGGCTCAAATGCTCCTAGGAAATACATGTATTGACATTCTGATTTTTTCATAATGTAGCTACCAGCTATTCTAAGATCAGAAACTAAGAGCAGTTGAGGGTTAAGCTATTCACAGACCCAAAATGAAAGATGAAATGTATGAATTTAAAAGGGAAATCTTGCCCTTGCCTGTGTCTTCTGCACAGGACAAATTTAAGAAACAAACACGTATATACATATATACACACAGGCCTCTTCTGAGCACTCTTTAGTGTGTCCTTTAGCTATAATATGGCTTTTCAACAGCTTCTTCACTAAGCCTGCAAAGAACTGAACTGCTTTGAAAATAAAATACTGATTCAGACTATATAGAAAAGAAGTAGGTCTGGATCTAAAGGATGTCTGTCTAAAAAGACTTTTTTTAAAATGTAACTGTTTAAGTCTAAACCTGAAATCCAGCCACCCTAGCAACGTTCAGCCATGATTCTTGGCTCATTAGATGATCTTTCTGGTCTTGACTGGTATCATCAGTTCTCTGTTTTCTGTGTGGTCATAAGTGGTTTTACCGCTGCAGACACTAGTGGTCTGGAAGGGATCTCTGTTAATGCTAGAGCTTCTGAAATAAGGAAGTCCTCACTATTCCTTTCTGTAAGCAGAAGATCAGACTGGTCTTTTACATTTTCTTTGTAGTCCCATGTAGGTAGCTACCTTGCAGTTATATTCCAGAAATCCTAGTATGTGCCAGTTCCTCTTTTGTCATTTAGTTCTTTCATTTCTTCCGCTCACCTATTTCTAAGCAATGACTTGGCCTGTGACAGAATGCAATTATCACCGGTCACTGATACAAAGCAGTACTTCCATGCTTTTTTCCTTAATTTCCATGTAATAAAAAATATTTTACAAGTTGTTTTTTTTTTCTTCTAATTTTTGTCACATTTTACTAGTGGTAACTGATAATATCAGAAACAAATGATTTCTACAAGTAAACGCCATATACATTCTGACTGTTTTTGTGCTTCACTTGTTGTTTAAAGCACTTCTCATCCAGATTAATGTATTCAAAACCTCATTTAAATTATTTTTATTATGCCTGGCTTCAGCTTCCTGCCATTAAAAATGTAAGTGTACAGTTCATTTAAGGATTCAATATCCCTGTTAGACAGTAATTCATGTCAGCTTCCCCATTTACATTCCAGCAATTCATGGGATTTATCTGATTTATAGAGGTATTTGGAACTGGAACCCTGCCTTTGCCACTGGATATGGTTTTGTGTAGGGACTATTTTACATGCTAAAACATAACAGTTAGTAATAAGCCATTTCTGTTTTGCCCTGCTGCTCATGATATTGTATTTTCTGATTATCCACAGGCAACTTTCTCTCTCTTTCACCTCCACTTTTAAAATATTGATTTAGGTACTAAACTGACTGCTTCTTAATGCTGGAGATAGCTGCTTGGTCATTCTTGGCATGAGTCCCAAAAATTAGAAGTGAAAGAACTGAGACAGATACAGAGGTGGAAGTAACATTTTCAGTGTTCATGTAAAAAAATGTTTTGCAGCTTTCGTGAAACATTTTCTGGACCAGGGAAAGACAAAATCCTTATATGCCTTAATTGGAAGCTTTTACTCCAGAATGTGATTCCTAGTTTTGAAGAGCTGGATTAAGATTTAGAGGAAAAAAATAAAAGCAAGAGACAAATAGGTTTAGAAGTCAGTGCTGGGAGTGGTTTCACCTCATGACGACTTGTGACTGAATGAAGTGGAGCAGTCAGTGCAAATGCAGGGCCAGAAGGCACTGACTGAATAGTCATTCAATTCCACCAGATTCCTGCTGAATAATTTACAACATATTATCTTGGGGAAGGAAGACACTACTCATGACTAAGCAAGAGCACGTACATTGGTGAGCCATACTTAGAGCTCAGAAGATATCTTTGCCTCAGGATGTGTGTCATCATTTTTATTTCACTGTTCCAAATAATCACTCTTCTCTTCCTGAACAGTGAAGCTTTCAAGGATGTACTCTATTACCTCTAATGCGCTTCCCTGAACCAAAGTATGGAGATGCTTGCTAGCAAACAAATCAATTGGGCAGACACTATTTATAAGAACTGCAGCATAATAAATCAGAACCACCTTACACTTGTTCTTGCCACTCTTTAAATGTCTTACTTATTCTCATCTCTATGAACCTGCAGCTATCTGGAATGTTTTGAAGTGACAGAGATAAAGCAACGGTAAAATGCAAACACAGTAAACTGAAATTTTTTGAACAGGTCAGGATGTGGCTGGTTATCAATACAATCTCCTGAAGTACCATGTTTTGAGGAGATCAGCTCCCCACGATCCATAGCAATGCTCTCAGAAACATCTTGAAGCTTGGGCTTCTCTGAAAATACACATAGTAATTAGACATACGAAGAGACATATGAAGATGGACGAAAGTTGTAATTTTATATACCTTGGTGGCATTAAAGGAGAGCTGGTGGCATGAGGTGTTCATGGCATGAGATAGATCTGGCATACAGTGATTGTCTAACACTAACAAAGCTGAGATGAGACAACATGTCTGGCCACCAAAATGCTTGTCAGATTATGGGCCTGACGTTTGGTGATGCACTGATATTAAACAATCTTTTGATTGTTTCAACCTATATTCACTCAAGATCAGAAGACACATCTGCAACTGTAGGAAAATTTGTTGGTGGTGTTCCCAGTGCACGGGGTACACCTTGTTGAGGCAGACAAGCTTCCAGCCTGGCAGGCTGAGGCATGCTGGATCATTTTGTTGTGTTAATCATATTTCAGCCTGAGTGTAGTGATGAAGCTACTGTTGCTTTCGTGTACATATTTCTTTCTTTAGTCATCTTTCGACCTTGTTTTAGGCAGAGGCTATCTTGCCTGTGCACCTGCTGTGAGGTGGATCCTATAAAGCATGTGAAAGACTCTATCAAATACCTCCTAACACAAATTTAAACTCGTTACAATAACTATCAAGACATATTGAAGATAAGCTGGTACCAGTCGTTATAGACTACTTTGCTTGGTACTGCAAAGCATGGGCTGAAATTTTGAGCTTGATGGTTTTGGACTCTTTGTTTTTTTAGTCTGTGCAGCAACTTTGGGAAAAAATTATTTTCACACTTGATATCTCAATGTGTCTCAGCCTCAAAATAAAACTTAATTCTTTGCTTGCCTTACAGCTGCACAGTGAGTTCTTAAGTGTTTGTCTATACAATGTTTTCCCCTATAAGTATCATCTTGAGCACAAAAGAGCCAGATAGTATTACAGGCTTTTTTTTTTTTATTATTTCCTAAAGCATGAAGTTTTTTAGTAAATGGTAGATCATGACATAGGGCAAGGCAGACCTGTATAGTTTTTCATCGTAATAGTGATACCAGACACCATGCCAGTGTTGGTGCACCTTGAAGAGTTTTGGAGCATAATATCTGTGCTTCAAAGGCTCTGCTTACCTATGACAACCAAAACCTTACTGCTGGGAATTTTTCTTATCATTATGGACCTCACCTGGGTTTCTTGGGGGACCCTGGATGGATTTTCTGCATAAATGCCATACTTATGCTATCTGCTACACATCTTTCTTAGTGGAAAATTAATCATGCCTACTGTTGTTCAAATACAGTTCATACACTGACTCTGTTTTGAGCTCATCATTAGCATTACTCTCCCTCTCAGATGGCTTGTGAAGTTCTTGTGGACTAGGAAAAATGGTTGTTCTTTTCTTAAAGGCACCATGGCTTATTTACTGTAGAGTGTGGGAGCTGCAGCACAGCTTATATTACCTTCCTTGATATTCTTGGCTTATCTACATATTGTTTTCTTGAGTGCCAAATCACCGTTGAGCTTCAGTATGAGTGTCACTCAGCAGGCTCCTTTACCTTAAATAATAACCTTCTATTGTTAAACCTGTTTATGAAGCTATAGAATTGTCCGAGATTGTGGAGGACTGTGCCAAGAATCTCTATGGATTCTTTTCTCATGAAATGATGAAAACCACCTCTCTCATAAATGATATTTCAGAGGGAATTAAAGAGCTATCGGATTTAGTGATGAGGGCATTCTATGATTTCTTGGGTTTTAGGTTTTATTTGTGGCACACCTGAAAGACATCATGATTCCTTCAGCCTACAGGCTTTTCAGGTACAGATCAAATTTTTTTTCCTCTTCTGGCTTACATTTCAGGTTAGGCAATGTGAAATAGTTCTGATAACCTAAACCATATCTTCTCATCCATTCACCACCTGCACTGAAAGACAACCTGCATCTAAGGAAAGACAGTGGAGTAGCAAGGAGGTCAAACTTTGCTCACAGCAGCAGCAGTGGGGGAGGCCGCAGAGCTGAACAGCGACAAGAATCAGATGACACTTGTACATGAAAGGGAAATAAAAAGTTAAAATGAGAAAGTCATGCTAAATCATTTATTCAAACTTCTGCTCTTCTACTATCTGCAAAATGTTAATAAGCAATAATAATAATAATAAAAAATTCCCATTCACCTTTTCAGAATGCTTTGGAAGGATCCCAATAATGTGGATTAACATAATATTAAAAAAAATTTTGTTCAGAAATGGTGTAGGTGAATGCTTAACATCCATTCGTATGTTTTCAGTTTGGAGCTTGATTTTCCTTTCTGTAGCTCCTGTGTTAAACCGGGAGAATTTTTCATGAAGCTAGTTAAATCACAAGGATGAAAACTGAAGTAAATGTGAGGACAATTACGTCTTACATTCACGTATTTTGACTGCTTAAGATTAACTGTTCATGGAAAGTGATCCCAAAAGAATCTCAAACAAGTTCTAGTTGAAATTAGTTTTCAGACTCATATGAATTCTGACAATTCACTATTGCTTCAGCTCTCCTTCTAGCAACTAAGTGATAGTGACATTTATATTAAGGTCATCTAATGCTTCTTATTAAAATCTCTCATATCTTAGCTATTAGTGGTTTATATTTTTGGCAAAGCTTGCCACTCATGATAAAATATTCTGCCTTTTATCCCTGAGTCAAGCTGTTCTTTCTCCTCCCTGCCACTCCAAAAACCTTTTGGTAATAACAAATTAGTCTCTTTTGAGTGTGAAGTAGAGAATACATGGGCAGACTCAACATCTTTGGGTATTTTTTTTAATTTTAGTAGGTTAGGACTTTGGGAACAGATGGTGGATTATGGCAGAAGCAATGAGTGCCCTGTGAGAACATGAAATAAGGTCTAATTTCTTTTGTGGTTTAGTTTGCTCTGAATTCAAAACAATAAGTTAATGGAACAGCCTCCTGGGTGAAGGAAATACTTAAAGCTAACATAGTGATAAAAACTCCTCCAACGTGAGAAGACATTGTTGATTTATATTATTACCAAAGATAAACCGTAGCCTATATCTCATTGGAGATCTGCCTATCTGTAATTCTCTTTTTTATTACGTGCATTAAATGCCTGGGATTTCCAGTTCTAAAGAACTGTTTTGCATAACCATTTTTGTACAAAAATTATCTAGAAATTTAAACATTTCCTTCACGTCAACTGACATGGAAGAACAGTGTAATTAATAACCCATTATTGCAAAATTCTTTAAAGCAGCTGGAACAGTAGCATAGAAATAAACAAATACATTTTTAAAATTAGTATGAATTAATTCTGCTCAGCAATTCTAATTATATATGTTGTATTATAAGTGCTACCTTCCTATTCTTTCTAAGAAGTTTTTCCGAAATACCACCGAAACTGGTACCATTTTCTTTCTATTTTATGTAGAAAATGTTTTTTTCTTGATTGTATTTTGCAAGATCAGAAAATAATTTGGAAGTAAGCTGAGAGAAAAAGATGTTATTATATCTTTCAGTGATTTTATTGATTTATATATCCTTATATAATGAAAGTAAGCTTATTTCTCTTGGTCATCCATTTCTTCATCGACTTTGTATGATGGTCCATCATAGTCCATTGATCTTTACATGTCATGCAACCACAGACTGAAAATAACAGCTTCATCACATATGAGCAAATGCTCCTTACTCATTCTGCAGGGATGGGACACATTAAATGCTGTTGACCGATCTCTGCGACACAAAGGCTGGCTATGTTGGCAAAGGAGGGTAATTATGGGAGGGTTGGGCACTGGACAATACACTGCTTAATAGCTTACTGTAATTTCTCCATTAAAGATGTATATGGAACAGATAAAGGGCACAGATCATGGCGTTTGCTCTGTGAGGGAAGTAAAAGCTTATAGTGGCAAGGTTACTTGGTAATTATAGTTGAGACACTATGTATTGACTTCCGACGGTGAGAGAGGGATGGTGATACAGGTAATGGTTTGTAATGCCCATCCGTGCTCCACCGTGGGCATCTTTCAAGAATGATGATCTCTGCATTTGTGTATCCATTCTCTATTTCACAGAATTACTCAAGGATTAATAATGTGTGCAAGGTAGTGATGCTGGGACACAGAGGTATTGCAGATGCACAAGCCAGGCTCTTTTGATTCACTCTCCTGTAACAGATAAAATAAATTGATGAGAGCTGTTTCATACAGGATGAAAGCAGACTAGCTCTGTGAATTTCTTAAAAAAACAGGAAGAATACAGAGATTCCTGAGACATTCAAATGTGGTGGCTCTGACCCTGGCTCTGCAAAGCATGCACAGCCAATGGGTATATGTGTTGACATTTCTGAGCCAGTTTACTTGATAAAACAGATCATCCTTGGCAGAATCCCTTTCTGTCAGGCTAAAAAGTAACAGAAAATAATTCCTATAGTGCACCATGCTACCACATTTGTCTTGGTTGTGTCTGCACATTGTGTTCTGCAGAAGCAGCCTTTGTTCATGGTACAGTAAGATACTACCATTCATCTCCTTGAAAGTACAAACCCCACTTTTTAAGATGCAGAATAAGAATTTACTTACATCAAACCAAATGAGCAAATATTCATGCTTTAGGTGTGACTCTCCAAAATGATAAAACTCTTGATAATAAAAGTTGGATTAAAACTGTCTGCTACATACAGATCCAATGCCTTCTTAAAAATGTGTGTGCATATCTGTTTTCAAGAATTTCTGATCAACCTCAGCTTTCCTAAGGCTGTGTAGCACACCAAAGGCATATAAGCTTCAGAGAAAATACAAACTTCATACATGCTTCAGAGGAAATTCTTCTGATTTCAAAAGACTTATGATTTTGCCAGACTTCCAAAGTCCACATGTAGAACTCTGTAAGTTAAATGAGTGTTAGAAAGAAAGGATATTGGGGGGAAAACAACATGAGGCTTATGAATCAGTTCTCAAATCCTATGGTCCTGTTTCAACCACAATAGCTTCCTTTCAGTACTCATTATTTAAACAAATAAAAATTATATTTCCTTACTGTATTCACATTTAACATTTTAATGAACCACACAGTAGGCATTATAAGAACATTTGAGCATTATATGCATATATTTTTCCTTTATTAATGTCTGCTTGTAAAATGCAAGTATGTACTGGGAAATATAGCCTCACAGTCTTGAACAAATTTGAATGCAGCAGGCTGCTATAGATATGAAATATTAATATGATATATGATTTTTTCAGTGAGAACAGGGGTTTGTGAATCTGGTAAGCAAGGAAAGTTCATTTAATCCTTTCTATCTAGTCTGAGTCGTCTTCAATCAGAAAACTGGGACATATGTCTTAGGGTGAAAAACCTAGCACTGAAGCCCTCTGTCATTATGATTCCCAATTAGACTTGTTTACATCTGCAGGCTTATTTTAAATGTGGAGCTAACTTTCTAAAAAACAATATAAGCCATTTGTAAAGTGTAACTGGAAGCCAAGGTATTATATTTTCATTGAAATGTTGTCCCTTCATTTTAAGACCTAAAAAAGACAATGCAATAATAAAAATAACTAAATACGGTCTCCAGTCTTCCCTTCCATCCCAAAACAACTTACTGTTTTCTAAATTGGATGATCTGAAAAAATTCTACTGCACAGAAATGTTGTTTCCCATCTAAATTTCTTTAATAGTAATTCATCACTTTTACTTCCTCTCCAAAACAAGACAAATTCAAAGAGTCTCAGGAAGGCTGAGGCTGGAAGGAACCTGTAGAGGTCATGTTGTCCAACCCCCTGCTAAAGCAGGTGCACCTGGAGTCACTTGCCCAGGACTGTGTCCAGATGGCTTTTGAATATATCCAAGGAGGGAGACTCCACCACCTCTCTGAGCAACCTGTGCCAGTGCACGGTCACCCTCACAGTAAAAAAGCATTTTCTGATGTTCAGAGGGGACCTCCTGTGTTTCAGTTTGTGCCCATTACCTCTGGTTCTGTCACTGAGCACCACCAAAAAGAACCTCTCTCCGTCCTCTTTATACCCTTTTTTTCAGGTATTTATACCCATTGATGAGATCCCCTCTCAGTCTTCTCTTCTCCAGGCTGAACAGTCCCAGCTCTCCTCATAAGAGAGGTGCTCCAGTCCCTTAATCATCTTTGTGGCCTTTTGCTGGACTCTTTCTAGTATGTCCTTTTATCTCTTGTACTGGGTAGCCCAGCACTGGACAGAGTACTCCAGGTGTGGCCTCGCCAGTGCTGAGGAAAGGGGAAGGATCACCTCCATCACCCTGCTGGCAGTACTTTGTCTGATGCAGCCCAGTATACTATTAGTCTTCTTTGCAAGAAGGGCACATTGTTGGCTCATGTTCAGCTTGGTGTCCACCAGGATCCCCAGGGCCTTTTTTACCAAGCTGCTTCCCAATATACGTTGGTGCATGGGGTTGTTCCTCCCCAGGTGCAAGACTGCACTTCTCCCTGTTGAACTTCATGAGATTCCTGTCAGCTCCTTTCTCCAGCTTGTCAAGGTCCCTCTGGATGGCAGCACAATCCTCTGGCACGTCGATCACTCCTCCCAGTTTGATGTCATCAGTAAACTTGCTGCAGGTACACTCTGCCCCATCATTGACCCCGGGGTACACTGCTAGTTACCGACCTCCAACTAGACTTCCTGCCACTGATCACCACCCTCTGGGCCTGGCCATTCAGTCAGTTTTCAATACACTTCAGAATATAACCCTGATATGGATAAAATAATAGAATCATAGAATGGTTCAGGTTGGAAGGGACCTTAAAGATCCAACCTCCCTGCCTTGGGCAGGGACACCTTCCTTATTATCACCTGATGTGATAATCAAGGCTGTTTGTTGCATTTATAACACTAGGACTCCATTTATAAGAGTAAAAATACTGATGGATTTAATTCCTTATTGTTTTCCAAGGTTATCCCCGGAATAATTTATCATTTCTGTAAATTCAAAATTAGTGGACATATCCATGTGCTTACTTGAGTATTTACATAAATATTTTTCTGAATATAGATCTGAAACTGGATATTAAAGTTTCAATTTATCTCTTGTGTGTACTGATTTTACCTATCTGCAACTCATCAGGAGTAACTCAATGAAGCACATACTTTAAAGACAGATTAGTTCCTCAATATGGATCATTTTTTGTTTTGTAGAAAGAAACTATAAGAAAATTATCTAGTTGTAATTCCCTAATCTACACATCACTGTATTTCAAAAAGTCATCTTGTATATGTCGATTGTTTCACTGATACTACTCTATATTCATAGCTGTATACTGTTTTAAACTAAAATGGAAATAGCAGAATACCTTAATAAAATCTTTTATTTAAAATATTGAATCCCGTAATTTCGTAACTTTAATTTCCAACACCCTGATGGTGAATGACAGGACGTTCAAGAGGCCTTCTGACATTTCCGGAGAAATTTATAAACTTTAAACAGAGATCACAAGGAAAAGCAAAGTGTTGTATTGGGCACAGCATATTAGTCAATGTTGTTACCCATGGGTCATATATTTTTTCTTTACTAATGAATGTCTTGCATAATAGCACCCTATCTTGATTTGAGACAACAAATAATAGCCTATCTACAGCTTCCTACAGTATTATTCCTCAAACCTGTTCATCGTTATTTCTTGTTTGAGTCTTTTCTCCTCATGATCTCCCTCCCACTTCTGGCTAGTTTTCAGTCCCCTTCCCATGTCAAATTCCACTTCTGTTTCCCTCCATCTTTCTCCCTCCTTCTGCATTTCTGGACCTCATCTGCCTCACTTCCCTCACATGCTCCACCATCCCAAGTCTTCACATTCAAGTGACTTTCTTCTCATTTTTCCTTCTGGCTCTCTCGTCCTGACTTTTAATATTTAAGAACGTGCTTTCTTACTCTTGGATGTGAGGCAATAGGGGAAAACAGCCTCCACTTTCAGTGCTCTTTTTTCTTAAAAAAGGCAGAAATCAACCTGGTTGGTTAGCAGGGCATGTACAAAAATATCGTACTAACTAAAATGCTCATTGTCGTTTCTGTTTTCACGTTATTAAATGTCTGTGTAGTCAATGAGTCAGTGAAAGAGTTAAGTCTGGCTTGACAGAAGCATCTGTCAATGATAAATAACGGGTATGAATAGAGCAGCTACTTTTATTATAAACAGTGTGTTTTCCCCAAGAATAATAAAAAAATTGGGTGATATGATCTGGTACTGTATCACAATGCACTCAAATCTAGACAGTAGTCTCATGTGGCTGTCCCTCACACCAAATGCCTTTGTCACAGCAGTGAAATAGAAGGAAAGTTGAATGCTGGAGAAGGACTTGTCTAAGCCTTGTAATCTTGTCTGTAATCTTGCACATCTTCAAATATAAACAACAAATGCAATGGAGACTGCAAGATACCTGTTCACTCCAAAAATCTTATTTAAACAATAACTAAATGCAGATATCCATTTCCTTATATACATTAACAGCTATCACATATAAAATAAAGATTATAGCTTCAAATTGATACGCCTCTGTAAAACGTGCAAAAAAGAGTTTTTAAAATAATTAAACCAGTCAAATTTATGCAAGAAGATATCTGACATAAATCACCTCTCTGCTATATTCCAAAGCCCAAAGCAAGCAACAGAAAATGACTTAGGAAAGGTCATCAATGGATCATTGTTTCACTGAATATGGGCAAGAGTTTGTCCTGCTCTCTATTCCCTTTACACCTAAAATAGTTCATTTACAGTATTCTTCTGAATTTAGCTGGAATGTGGAAACTCACCATGAATAATCCTATTCTGAATGATGTAAACTTGACAAGTAATATTCAATTTAAAACAAAGTCTATATAATATTATCTATATGACACATCCTCAGTCACTTTAACAATATTGACAGGGCAAACTATGGCTGGTATAGAGTACAGAATTCCCATTAAAAGCAACTGGAATTTTAAAAATGGATCAATGTTGTGGCCTATGAAATCACAAATATCTTCAGTAAGAGTAAGACCTCTGAACTTGATCATTGCTGTCCAGAGGACAACTTATAACAATCTTTACAACCTGAACTGAGAACAATTATAAAAGTTAGTCTGGAAATTAAGACTATAGTAAATAATCAGCACAGTAAATTGCATAGTAGAAGTCACTTTTTTTGATAAAAATCTGAGAAAATATAATATTTAGTCATTTTTGTTTCCTTTATGTTTCAAAATGGCATTACCCTGACATTTTTTGTCAAATGTTTACCAAGAAATATGTGGAGTACTAATCTTTTCATCTCTCATAGCTTTTCAGATTAGAAAGACTATTATCTTTGCATTTTATATTACATGATATATATGTGTTTCTTAGCCCATAAATGCCTTTTTTTTTGCTCAGCATGTAACTTTTCTTCCCACTTCATTTTTATATTACTCATTCCTCTCCATTTGAAATATCTACCCATAGCCCCCCAGCATTTCAGGTAATTTGTCTGTTATGTTCTTAATAATAGTCCAAAATGCCAATATGAGAAAGCAAGGACTATGATTTTTAGTATCAATCTTGATCATCTTAATAACAAGCATTGCTGCCAAGAGGTGGTTTCAGAATGAGAAAGTTCAAGTGCCGAATGATAATGGCTTATGATATAAATGACCCCTCAGTTTAACAAGAATTTTATCAGATTATAACAGTCTTCTTCACGCTTGATTTCTCTTGTAATCAAAGTACCCTGAAGGAAACACCACATTTTGTCCACACTAACAAAATTATGATAAGAAAAACAAAACAGAGAAAAGGAAAATGGAGCACAAAGCAAACTTTGACTGATGTATTATTTTTAGAGATCTCTGTTTCAGTTTTTCAGATAATGTCCTCTCATCTTCCTCAACTGCTCTGAAAAAGGGAAATTTATGATTTGCACAATTTTGCTCCCATCTAGAACAGTCAGAGTGTTGTGGTTTGGCATGCTACCAGAAACACACTCACCAGAGGAGGCTGGTGATGCACAGCTGTAAGGTAAATGAATTCATGTTTGCAAGGATACAATGTCCTGCTGTAACTGTAAAAGATGATAAAAAATTAACTTTTAAGAGGGCAAATAGTATCATACATTATTACGTTTCTACTGGGAAGACTGCATGAAGATATCAACATTTTAAAATCATTTATCCTTAATGGATCGTTGATATGCTGGATAAATTTTTGCTATGAATAACTCTTGTGCAATCCCATTATGACTAATGGGGTTGCAATACTTTAACCTAAACCTAAATTTGAGGCAGTATGAAAAAGGGAGATTTAACTCTTTTTTTTTTTTGCCTTTAACAAGATATAATAGCAATCTAATCTAGCTCTACTGGTTCCAGTGAAGTAGGTTCTGATTTTCACAAGTTTGATAGATTAATTGAAGGAAATCTGCGTAACTGCCATTCTGTGCAATTTTGTAATTTGAACAGAACACTTTTATACATTAATTATCAAGTAAGCATGTTCTCCACTGAGTATCCTGACTCTGAAATAGGTTTTGGAAGAATTTAGGTAATTAAACAACTTATTAGCTTAAAAAGTGGTTTTAAGTTCAGACATTTATTAATATTGGTTGAACGTAATGACTTGTCTCAAACAAGTAAAAGAAAGTAAAAAGAAGTAAAAAGAAGACAAACTTCAGAGTAGCTGACATGGGTTATTTAAAAATTTTCCTAAAAATGAGGCGTTTTAAATCTAGGTCCTGAATATCCTGTGGATGTTGACAACTTTCACAAAATAGAGTAGAAACTGATATATACACACCGCAATTTTTATTGGGACAGTATCCCAAACACAGACCTTTGCATTTACTAAATGTTCCAGAAGCAAAACAGTTAATTTTGAGTGTAATGCCACTTTGACTGGCTGAAACACTTCTGGGTTTTCATAATATTGCCACTGACTAAAAAAAAAAAAAAAACAAAACCATCACCTCGCATATTTGAGAATGTTACTGAGAATCTCTGAAAGCAAGATGAAATTGCTTAACTAATGATGACTAGATTGTCTATCTCTGTGAACGTGTCTTGGGAGCACCATTTAGATATGAACTATTATATAGCTAGTTAGAGCAACAAAATGAGTGCTTTTGATCTTACGTCTGGAAGCCTCACCTGGAAAGAATTTAATCTAAATCAAGTAACTGAAATTAAAATGATTAAACCAGCAGCAGTCTTGAGGTAGGCTTGGAGAGCCAGTTTTCCATAAATCAAGACAACATTTTATATTTGCTTATAGTAACAGAGAATCTTTTTCTCAGAGGTATACAATTTTCACATGATACTCATGCTGTTCACAACATATAACATTGAAATATATTTACGTGGAGTGTTAATAATCTTGTTTCCCTGGACACTTTGAGAGACTGTAGAGGTCCAGGTTACTAACAGGGTATCTGGATACATTAGAGGATTTTATTTAGAGCAGTAGATGAGGAAGCTTTCTGTGAATAATAAGCAAGTTTTTCTATCACAGATTTTGATCACCAGATGTAGCTTCTTGTCATAAGGGAAACAAACAGAATGCCACACTGTGTTAGCTACTAGCTGTGAGGGTTTGGGAAATCTACAGAAGAGCCTACACAGTTCAATATGTTGGTAAATGACCTGGAAGAAGGAGTGAATAAAACAGTAACATATCTTACAAAGGATACAATGTTATTCAGGATAGTCATGTCTAAAGCGAACTGAAGATTTTCAGAAGAATCTCATGATATTGAGTGGCAAAATGAGCAGACAAAATTCATTGTTCAGAAGTGTACTTGAATAAATGTATTCTAAGCAGATCTATTCAGTGATATGTTCTCAGTTATTATGTTGTTGTCAGATGTCCAAGAACATCCGCTCAATGTTGCATGGCAGTCAAAAGGGCAAATAGATTATGAGAAGTTATTAAAAAGGAAAAGAGAACTAGAAAATATCATGCTGCTTCTGTGTAAATGCATGGTACACCATTTCCTTTAACATTGTATGTGGTCTTTAACGAGATTACACCAAAATATTGAAAGGGGTAAGAGAGGGAAATATGCTGCTTAGAATCACAGCTACTGTGAGAATTGTAGAGCCCTTTTCTGCATAGAAAAGAAGAGGTAGCCTAAAGCATCATGAATAGTGTATGTTTAGTAAGGTTCACATAATATTGACTTGGTGGTGCACTGCACAATTCTCAGGGAGCAGATTCAGTACAAACTTGAAGCAGTACGTTTTCATACTACTCATAATTTAATTGTTGACTTTCTTGCAATAGGTTTCTGTGGGAACCAAAACAGCTTCAAAAGGGGATTAGCCAAATTAGCAGATATGTAGCTATTAAGCAAGTGGTTTGAACAATCTCTGGCTCAGGCAGGTTCTAAACTACTGCCTGTGGGACATTTTAAGATGGGAGAGATCAGTCTGCTTGTGTAATCCTCAATGACTCACTGACGGTCAGCAAAAAAACATTTCAAGTCATCTGGAACAGGACTCCAGGTTGTAAAGACCAGTATTCTACACATAGTAAATCAGTTCACATTACTATGCCTGTAATAAAAGGTATCTGTTTACTTAATATAAGAAAATACATGTTAAGAGTGCTGGCATTTGGTTGGTTGGGTTCTTTGTTTGTTTGTTTGTTTTTTAATGTTGCCACCTGAATATAAAGTCAGCATTTCTGACAGGGATCTACACCATAACATTGTAAAATTAGCGTTTGTTCTGTTTAGGGAAACCCTAAAGAATGACTTTTCTCTTATTTGTCTCCCTTAAGTGGGTTTGGAATAATAGAAATTACCATATACAGAAAGAAGAAATTCAGGGCAGGAGAGAATCATATTAGTCATGGAAGCCAACACAGCATAGTTTTGGAATGGAAAAGGAAAGAAAAGACAATATAGTTTTGTGGAAGGGGAGGAGAAGACGATATCATTAGTGTAGAAACAACCACAAAGAAAGTCAAAGATGGGAGCTGAGTCAGAAAGTCTTCAGAATCCAGAAAATAAGCCATGCGATTGATAAACAAGCCCCATTAGACTAGAAAACATAACTCCAAAAGTAGTAGTCCAAAAACCAAATTAAAACTTAGGCAAAGAAACATGTGCAGTGTTTGCCTATTTTTGTTTTAATCTGCATGTCTCAGGGGTGAGAAAGACCACCTCTTTAGAATTAAGTGCAATGATAATAACACTATGCAAGCACAGGTCTGGGAGTCTCAACTCCAGCAGTGACTTCAAGAGTCGTGGAATGTTGCAAATCCAAGCTCTTGGAGACAGAAGATCCACACCTAAAGAGTACGCCTACCAACATAAGACATGAAACCTCATTCTATTCCTAGAGACCTATGATCTCAACACATACTGATCCCACAGGACTGACTAACATGGCAATTCAATGAAGGTATAAAATGGAAGTTTGAATCTGAGCATCTCTGTTGATTGAGCAAAAGCTAAACTTAACTACCATGACAAAAACCAGAGGTTTACATGCAGTCTGTTATGTCAACTTAAAGAAGTTTAGTTATTCCAATTATACAGCTCCATTATCAAGTTATTAATTTTATCTATGCTAAACAGAGGCATTATATATTATTATTCAACTCCATTTCTATTGCATCACTTCCAAAAAAAACCCAACAAAAATATCCACTATATTGATATTAAAGGAAAAAGAACAAATATGCCATTTGTTTTCCTCGCACACACGTTTTGTAGCATGTTTTAACCTAATCTGCACAGTTTCTAAATGGCAAGCATTCATCCATATACTATTAAGGACCATGTCCTCACCCGTGTTTCAGCCCACTGGCTTACAGTAAGCAAACCAAATAATTGAATGCAATCTCAGTGACAAAACAGCATGAAGAACATTAGAAAAGCTGACCCCTTCTCTCCACTCTCACCTCAGCAGCCTATAAAATTTATAGAAAAGCTCATCGGTTTCTGCAATGAATTCCTCAAGGAGCACGAGGGTTACTGAACTCTGTCTTGAGACACTTGGTGAATTCTACAGTACTCTCCATGAGAGCCCCTTTCCTCTGTCCTACTTGTTGAAGCAGGCAACCTGCCTTACTCTGCAGGGTTTATGATGTTATTGAACCACTGCTGTGTAGTGGAGCATTTCGAAGATCTAAAATGCAGCATTAAAAACAACATCAACAAAAAAAAATCCCTTGGTTCAGAAAGTTTTAGGCTGAATTGACTTACTTTTTCCATGGCACACGTGGAATGCAGGCACACATAGAATAGAAGCTCCAAATAGTCAATGTGGGAAGAAAAACACAAAGAAACTCAATTTTTCTAAAGGAACAACAAAAGTTAGCCAATCTAATTATTTTTATTTCTTCCTACCTGCTGTGGACAACGTCCCCACGCACACCTCTGTAATATTAGCTAAGTTTTATTGTGGTATTCCAAAAGACTATCTATACTGGTGAGCCACATGTACTGTATTTTAGAATTAAGTGATACTAAGTAAACTATTTGTATATAGTTAACTTTTTGTGCCAAATTACTGCTTGGAGCGAAGAATTAAAAAGGGAAAAGTCAGAAGTTTTTAGGTAGGACCTGCTTTTCTGTCAGAATTTATTTTGTTGTTCTCTCCAGTTTATAAGGAGTCCCAAACAGTGTCTTTGGTGGGCAAGTGTAGGGAGACAGGGAGAAAGAAGGATCTTGCCTTTTTTTTTCCCCCCTCAGCAATAATAGCAGCTCCTCTCAGCTCCACAGGGAATGATGCATGTGTACCCATGAAGAAATACAACCTCCTCTGCTTCCCCCCCGACCCCATTTTACTCTCTGTTCCCAGACTCATATTCTAGTACTCTAAAATCACTTCACTACACCCACTACTCCCAAACACACATTCACATGCATTGCCACCAGACCTCTTTACATATAAGCTGTTCCTGCCCAGACTTGGAGCAGGATGAGGAGTTACTAGTATTCGTATATGGCAGAAAGTTACATCTGATCAGGTAACTGTTGTTAACTACCCAGCAGACCCCTCTGGTCAAGTGCTCTGGCCTGTACCTTCACTGCAAATGAGTTGCGAGAGGGTACCCCTGTAAACAATATGTATATATTTGATATTCATAGGAGGCTCTATTTTTCTGTTTTCTCTGCCTGTGGTTGTCTGGGTTTATTTGAGAAATAACCAGGTAGGCTGAGCTGTTAATTAGTCCAAGAGACAAAGGCTAATTGCCCAATTATCCTAAGGAAGACAGCTGGGAAAGTTAGTGTCCAGAGCCAACTGGAACAGGTTTGTGTTTAAGAACAGATTCCAGACAGTTATGCTGGATGAATGCTCTTCCCTTCACAAAAATTCTTTCAAGTTACAGTAAAATCCCTCTCTTCTCTCTTACAAAGAACCCAAAACTAAAAACCGCACAAAACTAAACCCATCGTATTTTGTATAGGTCAGTTATTCATCTGTAGCAGGTTGACCCTGGCTGAATTCCAGATGCACACCAAAGCAGCTCTATCACTCCCTTCCTCAGCTGGACAAGGGAGAAAAAATATAACAAAAGGCTCATAGGTCAAGATAAGGGCAGGGACATCACTCACCAATTACCATCATGAGTGAAACAGACTCAACTTGAGGAAAATTAATTTATTACCAATCGAATCAGAGTAGGATAATGAGAAATAAAACCAAATCTTAAAACACTTTCCCTCCAACCCTCCCTTCTCCCCAGGCTTAAATTCACCCCCCATTTTCTCTAACTCCTCCCCCGAGTGGCACAGTGGGATGGGGAATGGGGATTGTAGTCAGTACATTACACGTTGTCTCTGTTGCTCCTTCCTCTTCAGGGGGAGGACTCCTCGCACTCTTCCCCTGTTCCAGCACGGGGTCCCTACCATGGGAGACAGTCCTCCACAGGCTTCTCCAATGTGAGTCTTTCCCGTGGGCTACAGTTCTTCAAGAAAAGCTCCAGTATACTTCCCTTCCACAGGGTACAGTTTTTCAGGAATAGACTGCTCCCATGCAGGTCTCCCATGGAGTTACAAGTCCTGCCAGCAAACCTACTGAAGCATGGACTTCTCTTTCCACAGGGTCCCAGGTCCTGCCAGAAGCTTGCTCCAACATGTGGTCTCCACAAGGTCACAGCCTCCTTTGGCCATCCACCTGCTCCAGCATGGAGTCCTCCATGGGCTGCAGGTGGATATCTGCTCAACCATTAACCTCCATGGTCTGCGGGTGGACAGCCTGCCTCACCATGGTCTTCACCATGGGCTGCAGGGGAATCTCTGCTCTGGCACCTGGAGCACTTCGTCCCCCTCCTTCTTCACTGACCTTGGTGTCTGCAGAGTTGTTTCTTTCACATATTCTCACTCTTCTCTCTGGCTGCAGTTGCTGTTGCACAGCAACTTTTCCCCCATCTTAAATATGCCATCCCAGAGATGCTACCAACATTGCTGATGGGCTCAGCCTTGGCCAGCAGTGAGTCCATCTTGGAGCTGGCTGGCATTGGCTCTATTGGACATGGGGAAAGCTTCTAGCAGCTTCTCCCAGAAGCCACCCCTGTAGCCACCCCACTACCAAAACCTTGCCACGCAAACCTAATGCATCATTCTACATGTGATGATATTAAACTATTCCCTTTTCTATCTAACCAAAGGTGCACTTTTAGGAAATTCAAAGTGCATCTACCTCAATATTTTAGTGAGAATTAAGAGTTTGGTTATGAAATGAATACCCTGATTGTTCCCCCTTGTAACACTGTGTGGAGCACTCTCAGAGCATGCAGACTGAATGTTCTTCAGATTAAACTAAATTATCTGCATTTATAAATGCAGATAGCATGAACATCAGGTCCTCAGTACCAATTGTTTTGCTGAACAAATCTACTTGTATATGTAAGAGCAAACAGTATTGCTATTTGCTAATACATGCATAACATCAGAAGCTCTAAATTGTTTTCCTGTTCTTAATTGTCCTCTAGAGTAATCTTTTATTTCTATTGAGAGCAGATACTACATAAGGAGATAAACCTTAGTAGGATAAAATAAACCCTTGTGGATATTACCATAGTTTTTATTCTTAAAAATACACTTCTATGTTTCAAAAAATGTTACCTATTTTCATAATTTTCATCACCAAATTTTCTAATGCTGTTAATTATGCATTAATACATTGTTGCATTTAATATGGTGTTTGTAAACATGTATGTACTGTATATATCCAGTATAGCAGACATACCAAGCTTACTTTAGATCATAGAAGACTTTCAAGCTCTTTTGGACTTTTCAGCATGAACATCCTCACATTTTTTTTCTGGTGAGAAAGCAAGAGATGGACAAGGTAAAAACAGGACTGTAGAAGCTGTTTTCAGTAGTTGAGCCCTAAGATATTATTTTTTAGTGGTAAGTTTAAAAACAGAAACTATATTCACTAGCCTACTATACATTTTTTTTAATCGTGTTTGCAAGAACACACTACTAAATTTTATTAGATAGTTACTTTTTACGTTGCCAGCAGGAGATCTTTATGAAATATTACAATAAAAATGAGTTTCTTCAAGAAGCAGTAATGTAATAAAATGCATCACTAGTTTTGATTGCATTGATAGCTTGTAGGAAGAAAAGTCCCTTTAGGGAGATGTGCGTTGTGTTCATAAGGAATAAGAAAGACTCTATTTTGCAGTGCATTAAAACCATGGGATCCATTAGGTGTGTATAATAAAAATCTTGTAAACACTGATAGTTTTATGGTTAGTCTTTTCAACAGCTGTTTTGTATAAGAATCTGTGGATGCTTGAAGTCATAACACTTTTCAAAAGTGTTTTCACCCTATTAGCTATTTATTAACTCAACCTATATTTTCACTCCCCTAACTTAGTTAACCATGAATAGTTTCAATCAAATGTAATAAAAAGTTATTTTCAATTTTGTGTAATAAGAAACAATTTTGAAAGGTCCATTGACTTTAGAGCATGGATATTATTTTATAGTGAAGATACAGAAACAAAGAAGTCTTCTGAGAGAAGCAGAATGTGAAAAAACCTTAAACAAGCAGAAAAAATCCAGCATCACCTGAAAGAAGCAAATATACATGATTGCTCTAGACAGTGGCAAATATTAAGTGCAGATGGATAGAGTTGAAATAAATTGTGTCATAATTGTGTTTAAAGAGTCTTACTGTCCACCTGCAGTAATTCCTATAAATCTATGGACTCAAGTTGAAGGACAACATTCAGTTTATGCAGAAATAGTTACCTGATTTGGTTAGACCGGCAAAGGCAGCTCACAGACCTCTTTTGTATGATATTAACAGACTTTGAGTATTTAAATGTCATCAGAGGGATAGGACAATTGTACTGGAGAGAAAACAGAAATTTATGAAAAACTGAATGGAAAACTAAATCAATGGGTTTAGTTAATCCAGTCAAGGGTAAAACTCCCCAGTGGGACTGCAAGGACATAGCATTAGGAATGTTACGTTTTCATATTTTTTAACAATGATTGAAAATTTTAAGAATTTTATTCCTTTCTTCCTTCTGCCCATAGAATGAAATCTAAAAGTAAAGCCAGTAAAAAAATAAAAGTCCTTCCTATTTTTCAACAGCAAAGATGGATCAGCATTAATTAAATGGAACATGTAGGACTGAAGTTTCTCTGTAGAGAACTGCAAGTTGGTTCTGTTTGCTCCCATTAGCCAAAGAATATGTTTGAGTTCTGTAGTCATAAACATATTTCCTTTCCTAATTTTCCCCAAGGCAAACATTCATTTAGTTTAATTTGTTTAATCATTCCACCTAGACCTTCTTTGGTCCTTCTGCCTTGACTAGATACAAATGAACAATCTAATCTCTTTACTATATGTGACATTATGCTAATTTTTCCTCTCCCCCCAAAAAACCAAACCCCCCAAAACCCCAAAGAAAAAAAGGGAGGTTTTTCTATGCTCACCAAGAAGTTCTCCAAGGGAAAACAGACCAAAGTACTGAGGATGCTTAATGAAAAGCATTTGTAAAACTTCTGTCTACTCTGTAGCAGTTAATCCAGCTGGTGTCTATTCAAGTTCTACAGCTGGTGGTAGCCAAGTCCTGATGCACCAGATTTCCTTTCTTACTTTTCCTTCTTCATCAACCACCATAAAAACAAAGAAGTTTTCTCTTCCTGCTCTTTAAAAAAATCTATAGAAACAAACAAAAAGTCAGTGAAGCTCCTATACCAATGTTTATAAGGAAGGACAGAAAGAGAAGGGAGCTGTATAAAAATATTTCAAGGTTTGTTTACTAATAAGGTTTTTTCTTCAGAACCCTAGTAAAGAAACAAAAAGGTTTTAGTGAGGATACCAGCAAATTGTCTTTTGAGGAAAAGGACTGTGTTTACAGACTTGGTGTTGAATGACAGCATAGGAAAATTCACGTTGGGAAGATGATGTCTGGGGATTGAACCTTTTCTCCTAGGTGCTTAGAAAACCTGCTCCTTAGGATCTCAGCTACCAGTATGTCCAATTACTGTCCTTAGCCCAATGAACACTTTTGAATGCCCCTAGAGGGAGGTACTCACCTAAGTTTTGAACTCAAACTAGAGGAACACACAGAATCTCCTTCTGGAGGTGTTCAAAAGCACAAGCTTGTTCTCATCAGTTGTACAGGTAATACAATACTCTAGAAGAAAACCCAAATCCTCCAACGGACACCAAGACTGCAGGTGTCAGTTGACTGTTCAACAAACATGAACTCAAATCCACTTGAATAATGAATTCTACCTGAAAAATTATCAGCAATACATATTCCTGTGGCTTAGATTTTACCGTTGCAGGTAAAAATAATTTAAAATGTGTGAGATCATTAATTTAAAAATCATGCTTTTATTACAGCCACTGTCCCCACCCCCACCCCTTTCATTCACTTCCCTATTTCTTTAAGTCTCTACTAATTTACTCTTGTTGAAGTTTAAATGTTGTTTTTCATCATGTTCTCATTTTAAACCTTAAATTCTAATACCAGTAAAAGGGGACTTCATGAAGCAAGCCCCAAATAAAACATTTACTCTATTTGCTGATGGTTCAAGCATTAAATTAATATTCTTGAAGTTCATTCATTAAGTCCCTAACCTGTAATTAGGATTCAGGCCATGCTGTTGATTAGACAGGGAAAAGAAATCAGCGCACAGAGAAAGGCAGCTTTTCATTTGAATCCAATCAGGGAGAGCAAACACACTCCAAAAAGGGTTTCTGCAGTATATAGATATAATTATTATGAAGGAAAAGGGGAAAAGAACTTGGAACCTTATGAATGTGAAATAGAGTATTTTAGCCTTGAGAATTCCCTGCGGCAATGTTACTTTTCATAGTATCAATCCTATTGACCAAAACTTGGCAATAGACAACAAAAAAGTTTCTCCATAATTTATTGATTGTGCTTCATTATATTCTAAAATGTTTGAGCTGATTTATTACAGCTGGTAGATCCATGCAAAAGAAGGCAAGATGGTATTTTCTATCAACATTGCAAGCAACAAGACCACAGCAGCCATATTAGAAACAAAACAAAACAAAACAAAACAACACAATCCTTTAAAGTATTACAGGGATGAAGAACACTATTAGAGTGGCAGCCACTAGCACCCTTGGAGGTGTCTTTTAGAGACCTCCAAATATCTACTTTTAGATCTACAGGTCCTCTGGTAAATTATGATTGCTTAATACTGAAACAACAACAAAAGGGCCAACTCTAATATTTGCAAAAAGCAAAGGTATTCAAATATAGTCTACATATTTTTTCCAGAAATTTCCATACATACTCATGAATAATTTTGTTGCATTTATATAGTTCAATTTTCAGAAGTTAAGGTTAAGAAGCAGATCTGTAAAATATGTAGCCAACACCAATGTTCTGGGCCAGTGCCTGTATTAGGAACCTGTGGACCAGTAAATAAGCTTTTGCCATTGATAGTAAAGGCCCCAGACTTTCTGTTGTCCTCACTGCCAGGGGTCTTATGACTTCTCTAAGCTTGCCATAACCTGAACTGGTCTTAGTTTATTCTGTCATCTAATAGTGGCCACATAACTACTGCCTAACCTGTTTTAGCTCAAGTAGATAACAAAAATGAAAGCCTGCCCCTTTTGAAGTTGCTGGAAATTTTACAGTCGGTATCAGTATGACTGAAAAACAGTAAGGACAGAAGAAAAGTGTTGTGACTGTCTGGTCTAATATGTAGTACAATCCATAACATGGTTAACATAAAAAAATATAACATAAGTATAACATAACATTCTGTACTGCCCTGACCAGTTACAGTCTCACACTATGGTTATACAGTGTGACCTTGAGTCCTCCTAACACATGAGATTCACGTGAACATCCAAAGGAATTATGAAAGTCAAAGTATGTATATCTAATCTGCCAAAGCAGACAATTTTGTTTCAGATCTGTATACAAAGCCAATGTACCACAGGAAATAAAAAAAAAACAGTAGTAGTAAAACTGACTGGAAGAGTTGAATTCACAGTGTGAGAATGGGAAGAAGCAAGATAATGGGAAGAGAGTACAGGACAAAAAACAAAAGTTGGTTGATGGGAAAGGAAAAAGAGAGAGAAAATTTTTCATCTACAAGAGAACAGATGTTATGCCAAATGAACTGTCTAAGAGTGGGAGACTATGCCTTTGAAGAGGTTAAACCTTCAATAACAGCTGGTGTCTGTAAAGGCAGGCAAACTGAAGTTTTGTTATGATGCAGAAGCTGATGGCCCTTGCCTACCTGTGGGAGAAAATATACTTAGAAAAGTGAAGTGCCTATGAAACTAAAATGTTGAGTTTGGGGAATCAAATGCCAAAAAACATTGAGGATGGAAACAATGCAACTTGAGCAATTATTTAGAATCTAAATCTTCAAATGTATCTAAGTCTGTGTAACAGCAACTTTTGTTCAGGGTAGACACGCTGTTATGAATATCGAAGGAGAAACCATCACAACTTAAAGATTATCTAGGCATGCAGTAAATAAAAAAGAAAAGTGTGGAATTTCTGGAACATAATAAGGTGGGAATTGGGTATAAATTACATAGTAATGTTCTTTTGTTTGTTCCTTGGGATCATAGACACACCAGAGACATTGTCTATTTATGAATTTCAACATGAAGTCATTATCTGACCATAAAAGAAAAGGGATTCCTTTTATCTATCCTAGTATTTTTAATTTTTTGTATGTGTTTAGAAGTGAAATTGTTCTTAAAGCTTAACATTTGTCTGAGATAGCTTAGGTGGTTTTGATTTCTATTACCATTAAAATTCAAGCAATTTCAGAAATAAACTAAAAAAGAAAAAGCTGTTTGTAACTTCTTTCTCTTGAAGAAACACAGATAATTAATTGGTTTATCAATTAGTAAATGTGCCTAAGTGTTTTCTTTCTAAAAATACTGGTTTGGTTAATAATTTCTTCAAGGTTTCCCGTTTGTGACTGATACCTTACAGAACTAGAGCATTTTCCTTCTAAGCCCATATTCCTTTCTGGAAGCTACCATGGTAAAATCATCAAGACAGCTCCTAAAGGAGTTTCACTGATCCTTTGAGAGCACATACAATCCTTTGAGAGGCAAGGACACTGACAAACTAGAAAATAAAAAAAAAAAGAAAAGAGAAAAGATTAATAATTTGAGGTAATCAAGAGGTAAGTCCTAAATATTGTCAAATTTGTCTAAATGATGACAGGTAGAAGGACGTGTAGTAGCAATTTAAAATCATAGAACGGTATAAATAGCAAAGAGAAATTATTTAAAGGGAAAAGGAAGAGTAAGTGTGAGAAATGGAAAGCAATTACAAAAGGAGAAGGTGATTTATAATTTCAGAAATAATTTCTGGCCTGGGATCTGTTAAACATGTTGCTGGGTGATGAAGCAAAGGAGCCATAGCTTGTGATATTTATGAGACCAGAAAAACTCCTAGGGAGTACTGCTTTGGATGAGTGGGACAAATTAGAAAGAAAGTAGCAGAATTCTACAGATTTGAAATCGGACAGTTCTGTGATTAATTGCTCTTTTTCATTCCCAGCTGAATTCCACTCAAAGTTATATCAAAGCTGAATGATGCACTGTTAATATAAAAAAAAGATTTATGTGATTTTATTTTTTTTAATAGAGTGAGAAAAACTAGAACACAAATATTTTGGAATAGCACGCTATATGCTGTGGGAGAGAGAGGGCACTTCCATAGGTAGGACAAAATTTATATCTCCAGGAATTATTGAGTCCATGACTTCTCTTTAGATTGACAGTGATCCCTAAGTTCTTGATAGTGATTTCAAGTTACAATCCTGTCATCATAGGTTTTACCTGAACCACTGAAGTGGGTGGTGCTGAAGAGCTCTACATGTTACTGTAAGTATCCATGTGCACTAAAATTATAAGTTTAAGTTATCTGTGTCCATGATAGAGATATCTGTACTGAAGTAATCAAGATATAATTTCTTGAAAACCTTAATGAAAAAATGATTTATTTCCTGAGGATGAAAATCATTACATGAAGCATATCTTAGAGAAGGCATCCTGAAGTGTTAGACTTTATATGGGTGTCTGCAGAAATCCAGCTGAGCAGGACGCTACTGAAATGATGACGCCTAGTGATGTGTAGAATCCTTTGCCCAGAATAATCAAGAACAAAACCAGAAAAACAAACAAACAAAAAAACCCCAAATGTGGCCATACTGGAAAGGGAAAGAATGCAAACCTGGAGTCATTTAATGCATGAAAGACTGGTATGTTGTTTCTTTTACTGAAGTTTACAGCAGCCTCCTGTAGACGTGCTTTGATATAACAATACCTTTTAGTAGTTCTTTAACCTTTCCAGCAATCTCCATTTCCTATGTCTTATCCTTTTATTTCAGTTAGGTATTCAATTCTTTACCTGAAGTCTTTGATAAAATATTATTTTTTAATTTATTTTGAAAATAAGGCTATTTTTGGCCCTAAGCATGCAGCATCAGGCCAAGCCTGCCAGTGCATTTTTGCATTCCAGAAAAACAGCGTATTGCAATTATTTACAGAATATATTTAGCAGTTATATTTGGAGTTCATAACTTTAGTGGTAAGAGAAATGAATAATAATAAAAACAACAACAACAACAATAATAATAAATAAAAACAATAATTCCAATTTGTTTTCAGATATGAGTATGATTGTAATTGTGTTTAACGGAGTTATATACGCAGTCTTCATATAGGCTGTACCAGTAGGCTTTTTGCACCTTAGTCTTCATAGACAGGCTAGAAACTGGGGATATATGTAGGAGAGGTTGAGTGACTGACTTCAACAGCAGAGTTAAAGGAAGAGTTCAAGTCCCAGAGTCCCCATGAGCATTACAAAATACCTCCTTTGCTCTTTGGTTCTGCCTTCCAACAGTAGGACCGCACAGGTTTTCTGCGATCATGGATATGCACTTGAAGCTGTAATTCTGGCAGCTGCTGGCTAAGGAGTTTAAACAATTCATATTGGGAACTCATAGAAGTTCAATATATATAGGACTGTGGTTTCTCTAAGGGCTTATTGCACAAAGTGACAGCAGTATGAAGTGGCCTAGGGAGAAGTTTAACTCTTTCAAGTGGTTTCAGAATTTGAAAGCAGGCTATTAAGCATTGTAATACTACTGAAAGTCATATGTAGTAGAATTAAAACTTACCCAGTTAATAGTATGATAGTTTCTTCCATGTAGTTAAAGCCTAAGTTAAAAATTAATTGGCAACTGTACTTACAATATATCACTTTTTGGTATAATATGATTAACTCCCATATTATGTTCTTCATAAACAGCTGTTCAGAGCACTCAAACACCCTTCATATCTCATCTCAGTGGGATGTTCTCTTCATCTCCTTCATTTCCCCTTTAAATCACGTCACCCATGACATTTCATTTAGTGAAAGTGATCAGCTTGAAATAAAAGTATGAAGCTCAGAAAACCAAGATATTTTTAAATTAAATTTTAAGTGCATAAATCTCCAGCTCCTTCATTGCTAGCACACTATTATAATGTTGAACACCTGTAGTGTGTTGCTGGAGAAAGGCACCAAAATTTAGCTTGTATTTCTATCTCCACCTTCCAGCTTAAATAGCCTTTCTTCAAAAGGCTTTTGTAGGCTTGCACCCCCCCCCCCAAAAAAAAAAAAAAAGGATTGGTTTTCTTCCTTTGATCTTCTTTTCCCTTCTAATTCTTGGGTAAATTTATGTGCTCTTTTCACCTGTGAAAGCCTTTGTTTCAAACAACAGGTTTGCTTTTAGACTTGGTATTTAATTTATTCCTTTATCTTTTTTTCTTGCTCACTCTTGGTCACACATTTGCAGATTAAGGATTAAAATAAAAGAGAAACAGATGAAACTTTTTTGGGTGCAGAAGAGATGTATAATGTATTCTATTACACCCTCAAAACATCAAACAGTCATCATATGAAGGCACTTTAAGGAGGGCAATGAATATGGAGATTTTTCAGTAAAAAAGAAGCTGGAAAGACTAAGTACAGAAAAAGAAACAACTGATCACCTGTGCTATAAGGAAAATTATTAGGTGTGTGAGATTAGTGATCAAGTACGGATTATTTATGATTATTTTAAAGTTTTCTCTCTTGATTTTCATCCTTTTCAGCTGCAACACGGCTAACTGTATTAATGATCTTATTTTCCCTTAATCAGTCATAGGGATAATTTGATCGATCATTCCTTTGTTGAACAAGATGTAGCACATCCATAATAGGTAAAGAACTGTGCTGCAAAGCACATATTTATTCCATAAAAAAATGTCCCTACGCTGAAATTACAGAACACTCAGAAGTTAACAATAGTCTGTTATGCCACAATTTGACCCTTTTTTTACTGTAATAGGAGCTTTATTTATAGGATCCCATAATGATTCTTTTGCTGTTTCTATCCTCATAGATGCAGTGAAAGAGGGAGATGTCTTTTTTCTGGATTTTATACTATGTATGCTGACAGCAATCAGCATGTTTTACACAAGTGTTTTTTGGAGTTCACAAGTCAACTAATTTGGGACAGGCCACAAGGTATTTTATGGCCTCAGTTAGCCTCTACCAATATTCAGTTTCTAGTACCCCAGAATTGAAAACCATTAGAACAAGGAAGTGGTAGAGTCCAACAAACTCTCTTTCACTTGTGTATGTTTTCATTACTCCTTCTAAATTTAATTTCCAAATACCAGGGAGACATCTTTGTCTATTTAAACAGCATCTCTTGCTATTATAGATATGACAAAAGCAAAGTTATTGGACTTAGGATTGGCATAGGAACATGGGACCAACCACCCTCTATCAAGTTAATATACTTTCAGTACAAGATAGCCAATTAAATGGTTAGTTCAGAAAAGCACACAGAAATCCATCCTTTTACCTTTAAAATGCAATATATGACAAACCTGGGAACCAGAGAGATCAAAGTCTGCAATCACAGAATCACCAAATGACTGAAGCTGGAAGGCACCTGTCGTGGTTTAGGCCAAATCCCACTGGGGACGTGGGGGACCCCAGATGGGACTGACAGATGCTCCCCTCTACCCCTCTTCAAAAAGAGAGGCAGAGGAGGGAAAAAGAGTTTAGAAGGAACTGAACTACTTTAATGAAATATTAATAATAAAATAAAAAAGAAAATAATGAAATATATACAAAACCGTATCAATCTCCCAGGATGATGATCACGACACCGTCTGGCACTGGGGCAGTCCCAGGCTGGACTCAGTGACAGACGGGAACTGGATTCTGGATCTGCAGGCAGGATTGGGACCAAAGGCAGACGAACAGAGCCCTCCTCAGATGTCGGCCATTGAAGGAANATCTCTCAGAGGGCTTTTATACTGAGCATGATGCGGATGGGATGGAATACCCTGTTGGTCAGTCCTGGGTCACCTGGCCTGTCCGCTCCTCCCTGCAGGTGGGACCCCACTGTGCTTTTCTGCTTCCAACCCTCCAACGTGGCAAATAACCAAGTTGGTTGGCCTTGGGTGTTAGAGCAATAAGTACAAGCAAGAGCCGCTCTGCATACCATGCCTGGGCATTGACTATAAACATTGGTCTTACCACTCTGAGAGAGCGAACATTGTCTGCACAATATGCTGCCAATGTCAGCAGCTAGAAAAGGCCCAGCTAGGAAGCAAAGTTACTGAACAAAATTGGTCCTGTTTTACCTCAAACCAGGACAGCACCTCTGGAGATCAACTAGACAAACCCTCTGCTCAAATTAAGGTCAACTAGAACAGCTTGCTCATAGCTGTGTCAAGCTTGGTTTTCAATATCTGCAAGGATGGAGAAACTACAATTTCTCTGGGAGACCTGTTCCAGTGTTTGACCACCCTCACTGTAAAAAGTGAAATAAAAAATAAAAAAATCTTACATTCAGGTGGCTTTTGTTCTCTTTTTCAGTTTGCTCCCATTCCTTCTTGTTCTCTCAGTGGGTACCACTGAGCAAAGTCTGTCTCAATCTTCCTCACTCCCCCCATCAGTTATTTATACACACCAATAGGTTTCCGCCTGAGCTTTCTCTTCTCCAGGCTGAACAGTCCCAGCTCTCCCAACCTCTCCTACATTAAACACTCCAGTCCCTTGATCAGCTCTGTGGTCCTTTGTTGTATTCAACTCCAGTATGTCCATTTTTTCACATACTGGAGAGCCCAGAACAAGACTCAGCACTCCAGGTGTGCCTCACCAGAGTTGAGTAGAGAGAAAAGATCATTTCCCTTTACCCACTGTCAATCTTTGCTTAATGCAACCCAGGAGCCTGGTGGACCTCTCTGTCATGAGGGTGCATTGTTGGCTTATGGTCATCTTGTTGTCTGTAGGGACTTTCAGGTCCTTGTGTGCAGAGCTGCTTTCTGGCCAATCAGCCTCCAAGTCTGTGCTGGTGCATGGTGGTGTTTCTTCCCAGATGCAGGACTTGGCATTTACCTCTGCTGAACTTCAAGAGATTCCTGTCTAACTGTTTCTCCAGCCTGTCAGAGTACCTCTGAAAGCATGGGCAACTGGTGTATTGGTACTTCTAGTTTTATGTCATATGCAAACTTGCTGAAGGTACAAGATCATCAACGAAGATATTAAACTATATTGGCCTTAGTAACTACATGTGGAGTTCAGCAGTAGTTACTAGCCTCCAGCTGTACTTTGTGCTGCTGATTGCAATACTTTGAGCCCAGCAACTCTCCTACTTATACAACCCATACTTCATCAGCTTATCTATAAAGATGTTATGAGACATACTATCAAAAGCCTCACTAAAGTCAAGATAAACACTATCCACTGCTCTTCCCTCATCCACTTTCCTTTTCATCATCTCAGATGCTGAGCAGCTTGCTGACATTCTCCTGGATCTCCTTTACTTGACAACACAGAGTTTCCCCCAGCATGTACCACCTGCGGGTTAGGCGCCTACCTGCCTCATCCCAGCCTCAGCAAAAGGAACGAGAACGAGGTGCCCCCACAGCCCCGGACATCCATCCACCCTTGTGATCTCACTCTGGGTGGAGGCCTTTGATGGGCCAGGGTCAGTTTCTTCACAGCTGGTGCTGGGGACTGTGCACTGTGAAGTGTCACCACTACTGCCCAACCTGTGGGCACTGCCCTCAGCAGAACTTCTGGTCCCCTTCTGTGCTGTGTGTGTTGGCTGCCTCTGTTAGCTGCACACCCAGTGTGACAGAACCATATCACTGCCAGTATCCTGGGATACTGCAATAGCAGGACAAGTGTTAGATGCCCTTCCCAGACATCCTAGGCATTACACCCCACCTCTGTTGCAGAGGAGATGCTGTTTTGTTGCTTGGGGCACATCGGAAGAAAACTCCTTCCCACTTCTAATTCTGAAGACAAGATAAACTCCGAATACAAAAAGCTTTCATATCCACAAGAGCCCTATCCCCTAAATAGAAACTGCAGCATGTGGTAACGCTTCAGAAGTTAACTAAAACACTCAGAAGCCAAGTTTTATGTAAAGCTGAAAATTTTTTTTCCTAATTCCCAAAAGAACCCTGAGATTAAAACAATACAGATAGAGCACAAGTAGAATTACCGTTTTCCTTTACAGTGCCTCTGGATACATATTACAGTATTCACCAAAGGATTCAGTCACAAACTTCTCCTTTTTATTAGTATTATTTCTAGGATTCTCTTGACTGTTCCTTAGGCTGATGAAAAACTGCTGTAGAGCAGCTTAGATCTTCATGGAATAGTATTAATAAAAATAACTAAAAAAAATCAAAACCATGCAAATAGCTATAAATACAGGGTACTTATCTCAGCATTTCCCCAAAAGTTTGAAGTTCAGGATTGGTTAAGAAGATATGCCTTTATCTTTACTTGAAGGATTACATTATTATCCCCATTTATACATAGAAGTCACACACACGCCTGACTGGTGCTGTATGAGTATGGGCAAAGTTAAAAGTTATACATTATCAACTGTGGAGCTTTTTTGTGATTTTGGTTGGGTTTTTTTTCCCCTATCTTAAAATTTTAGCCAAAACACCTCACCTGTTTTGCAAGAAGAGATGAATAAACAAGAGGCAAGGAAAACAGCTTGCCAAAGGTCACCTAGTCAGCAGTGATACTGGTCTAGAGACCACTTTATTACTGCTTCTTCCTAAGAAATAGCTGTTGCTTAAACCAAACAGGTGGTTGCTAATTACATACCCTTTATTTTCCTGATACCCGATTTAAGATGTTAGGGTCTGTTTTGCAGAAATGTTAAACACTTACAGCTGCTTCTGAGGTCAGTGGCATCTAAATGAGATGCAAAAGAGCTCAGTGACCTGGTTGCTTCTCACTCAGCAAGCAATCAGTGAGTGTGCGTCATCCAGGGAGTCACCCAGGAGCCCTCAGGAGAGAGCCCACAGAACCAGAGTGTCAAACAGGTGTCTGTTGCGTAGAAGGGTGTGTGGCAGGGTGCTGAGAACACTGCTAGCTCAAGAGGTAAGATCAATTGGTAGTAACTGGTCCCCCTTCTGTTTCGAGAGGCAAACCAGTAGTCATTGCCCTCCTGGAAGGGGACCCAACTATGGTTACCGCTAGGCCAAAAGCTGTTGCTAGAAGGAATGTTGTGACACAGCTCCCACACAAACATACAGCTGTGTAGGTCTCTAGCTGCAGGGGGTGCCTGAGCCTGTCCCTCATACTGGAGGGCAGCAAAGACAACCCCTGTGTGCACTGTGAGCAGGTGAATGACCTGCTCAGCATGGTGGCAGAACTGAAAGAGGAGGTGGAAAGGTTAAGGGAGTGTGGGAGGGAGATAGATTGGTGGAGCCACACCCTGAGGCCAAGGGAGCAGACTGAGGCTCTCCAAGTAGCAGAGGATCTCCTCACCTCTTGCCATCAGGCAGAAGGAAGGGATCTAAGAGATGGGAAGAAAAGGAAATGGGTCCCTGCTTGGGGAGGCAGGCAAAATCCTTCCAGCTTCCCTCACCTTCCCAGTTGCCTTTACACAACAGGTATGAGGCTCTGGAACTTGAGGGGCAGGTGAATGAGGACATAGAGGAAGACTCATCCAGGGGGTTGCCAAGGACGAGCCAGCCAGCACCATGCATTAGGACTTCTACTGTAAAAAAGAAAAGGAGGGTAATCGTTGTAGGTGATTCCCTTCTAAGGGGAACAGAGGGCCCCATATGCTGACCAGACCTGTCCTGTAGGGAGGTCTGCTGCCTCCCTGGGGTCTGTGTCAGGGACATCACCAAGAAACTCCCTTGTCTGGTACGGTACGCTGATTATTACCCACTATTGGTTATGCAACTTGGATGTGATGAGGTTGTGGACATAAGTCTTAAGGCAATTAAAAAGGACTTCAGGGCACTGGGACCGACTGGTTGAAGGTTCTGGTGCACAAGTAGTTTTTTCCTCAGTCCCTTCAGGGGTAAGGAGGGAAAGAAACAGGAAGATAGAACTGATTAACACATGGCTCAGAGGCTGGTGCCATCGGTGGAGTCCTGTTTTTTTTGATCGTGGGGACATCTATACGGCACTGGGCCTTACTGGCAACAGATGGGGTACACCTGTCTCAGAATGGGAAAAGGATCCTAGGGCAAGAATTAGCAGAGCTCATTGAAAAAGCTTTAAACTAGACTGGGAGGGGATGGAACTGGGCCTGCTAGAAATAAGCCCGGGGGAGCATGCCAGGGTTTGAAGGATGGCAAGCTAGCGAGGACCCTTGTTATTCTGTCTTAGTGCAGGTAGGGGCTGGAGATACATAGGACAGTAAAAACAGAAGGGTTATTGATGGGTTAGAAACCATGGAAAAGCTGGAAGGTAGGAACTTGGGCTTCCACCTACAAAGTGTCAGGAGCATTAGCCCAACTGAAGTGCATCTATGCCAATGCATGTAGCATGGGCAACAAACAGGAGTTAGAAGCCATGGTGCACCAGGAAAACTATGATATAGTAGCCATCACAGAAATGTGAAACATGGCGGGACACCTCGTGAGACTGGAGTGCTGCAATCAATGGCTACAAGCTCTTCAGAAGGGATAGACAAGGAAGGAGAAGGGGTGGGGTGGCCCTGTATGTTAGGGACTGTTATGAATGTTTAGAACTCAATCATAGCAATGATACAGTTGAGTGTCTCTGGCTCAGAATCAGGGGGAAGGCCAACAAGGCTGATGTTGTGGAGGGGGTCTACCACCCAATCAGGACAGAGAAGTAGATGAAGCTTTCTACAAGCAGCTGGGAGAAGTCTTGCAATCACTTGCCCTTGTTCTTGTGGAGGACTTCAACTTCCCAGCTGTCTGCTGGAAATACAAAACAGCAGAGAGGGAACAGTCCTGCAGGTTCCTAGTGTGTGTCGAGGGCAACTTCCTTACTCAGCTGGTGAGTGAACCTACCAGGGAAGGTGCCCTGCTGGACCTGCTCTTTGTAAAGAGAGAAGGACTGGTGGGTGATGTGATGGTGGGAGATCGACTAGGGCACAAAGATCACGGAATGATTGAGTTCTCCATTCTTAGAGAAGGGGGGGGGAAGNAGAGGCGGGGGGGGGGGGGCAGCAGAACTGCCACCTTGGACTTCCGAAGGGCAGGCTTTGACTTATTTGGGAGACTGATTGACAGAGTCCCTTGGGAGGCAGTCCTCAAGGGCAAAGGAGTCCAAGAAGGCTGGACACTCTTTAAGAAGGAAGTCTTAAAGGCACAGGAGTGAAGTGTCCCCATGTGCTGTAAGTCATGCTAATGGCAAAGCAGACTGGCCTGGCTGAACAGAGAGCTTTGGCTGCAGCTCAGGGAAAAAAGGAGAGTCTATGGCCTCTGGAAGAAAGGGCAGGTCACACATGACTACAGAGATGCTGTGAGGCTATGCAGGGAGAAAATTAGAAAGTCCAAATCCCAGCTAGAAATGAATCTGGCTTCTGCTGTAATGGACAACAAGAAATCTTTCTATAGATACATGAGCAGCAAAAGAAGGGCCAGGGAGAGCATCCATCCTCTATTAGAGGCAGGAGGAAACATGGTAACTAATGATGAGGAAAAGGCTGAGGTGCTTAATGCCTTCTTTGTCCTAGTCTTTAGTAATAGGACCAGTTGTGCTCTGAGGATCCAACCCCCTGAGCTAGAAGGTAGAGACTGGCAGCAGGATGATCCCCCTGCAATCCAGGAAGAGATGGTCAGTGACCTGCTGCAGCGCATAGACATACACAAGTCTATGGGACTGGATGCAATCCACCCAAGAGTTCTGAGAGAGCTGGCGGAGGTGCTCACCAAGCCACTTTCCATCATTTTCCAACAGTCCTGGCTGACTGGGGAGGTCCCAGCAGGTTGGAAGCTAGCCAATGTGACACCCATCTACAACAAGGGCCGGAAGGAGGATCCGGGAAACCACAGGCCTGTCAGCTTGACTTCAACACTGGGGAAGCTGATGGAGTAGATCATCCTGAGTACCATCACACAGTACGCACAGGACAACCGGATGATCTGGCCCAGTCAACATGGGTTCATAAAAGGCAGGTCCTGCTTGGCTAACCTCATCTCCTTCTACAACATGGTCACTCACGTAGTGGATGAGGGAAAAGCTGTGGATGCTGTCTATCTGGACTTTAGTAAAGCCTTTGATACCATTTCCCACAGCATTCTGCTGGAGAAAGCGGCTGTTCATGGCTTGGATGGGCATACACTTTGCTGGGTAAAACACTGGCTGGAAGGCTGGGCCCAGGGAGTGGTGGTGAATGGAGTTAATTCCAGTTGGCGGACCGTCGTGAGTGGTGTCCTCCAGGGCTCAGTACTGGGGCCAGTTATCTTTAACATCTTTATCAATGATCCGGATGAGGGGATCGAGTGCACCCTCAGTAAATCTGCAGATGACACCAAGCTGGGTGGAAGTGTTGATCTGCCTGAGGGTAGGGAGGCACTGCAGAGGGATTTAGACAGACTAGATCGATGGGCCAAGGCAAACTGTATGAGTTTCAATAAGGCCAAATTCTGGGTCTTACACTTTGGCCAGAACAACCCTCGCCAACGCTACAGGCTTGGGGAGGAGTGGCTGGAAAGCTGCTCAGCAGAGAGGGACCTGGGGGTGTTGATTGATAGCTGGCCGAACATGAGCCAGCAGTGTGCCCAGGTGGCCAAGAAAGCCAGTGGCATCCTGGCCTGCATCAAGAATAGTGTAGCCAGTAGGAGCAGGGAGGTGATTTTACCCCTGTACTCAGCACTGATGAGGCCTCATCTTGAGTACTGTGTTCAGTTTTGGGCCTCTCACCACAAGAAGGACATTGAGGCACTGGAGTGTGTCCAAAGAAGAGCAATGAAATTGGTGAGGGGTCTGGAGCACATGTCTTATGAGGAGCACCTGAGAGAGCTGGGGTTGTTTAGCCTGAAGAAGAGGAGGCTCAGGGGAGACCTTATCGTTCTCTACAACTATCTGAAAGGAGGTTGCAGAGAGGTGGGAGTGGACCTGTTCTATAAAGTAACAGGAGATAGAACAACAAGAAATGGCCTCAAGTTGCGCCAGGGGAAGTTTAGATTGGCTATTAGGAAGAATTTCTTCACTGAAAGGGTCATCAGGCATTGGACTGCATTACCCAGGGCGGTGGTGGAGTCCCTAATCTTGGAGGTATTTAAGGGTCATGTAGATATAGTGCTCAGGGACATGGTTTTAGTGGTGGGCTTGTCAGTGTTAGGTTAATGATTGGACTAGATGATCCTATATGTCTTTTCCAATCTAGGAGACTCTGTGATTCTGTGATCTGAGCTTTGATCATATCAGAAGCTTTAGAGTGTTTCAGTATTTCATTTTAGCTGTTTGTAAACACTTCTGATTTGATTTAGCTATGGTGTTTGGGGGCTTTTGTTTTGTTTTGTTTTCCTCTCATTCATAAAATTAAATAATCTTATGTGCCCTGTAATTTGTTAGGTACACTGTGTATCTGATGCCTGAGAAACCTTTCAGTGTTAGAGTGGGGAATACTTCTAAAAAACTTGAAAGGAAAATAATTACTACCTTTTCAAAGATGAACGTGAGTAATATAATATCTTTAGGAACCACACTGCTGTGCTACAAAAAACAAATAGTAACTCAGTACACGAACATTATTTAGTGAGGACAATGGATGATACACATAAATATGTAGGGGTGCCCATTGATAGGACGAGGGGTAATGGGCACAAGCTTGAACACAGGAAGTTCCATCTTAACATGAGGAGGAACTTCTTTACTTTGAGGGTGGTGGAGCACTGGAACAGGCTGCCCAGAGAGGTTGTGGAGTCTCCCACTCTGGAGACATTCAAAACCCGCCTGGACGCTGTCCTGTGCAACCTGTTGTAGGTGACCCTGCTCTGGCGGGGGGGTTGGACTAGATGATCTCCAGAGGTCCCTTCCAACCCTGACTATTCTGTGATTCTGTGATTCTGTGAAAAAAAGTCTGTGATGCTGTAACTAAAAATATACTTACAAAATAGGTGAACTTAAACCACGTTAATTTTACTAATTTCCAAGTTTTCAATGTTTGACTTGCAGCGTACAAAGTGTTTTTTATTATTTATCAATTTTCCCATATTTAATAGCTATTTTTCCTAGGACTCTATGACAAATGACACGTGGCTGATACAAAGATTTAAAAAATGATGAGGCAGATTCTGTAATACCATTGAACTCATTCAAAAATAGGAGATAAACAAAAATAGCATTTCTTTTTTTTTCTTTCTTTCTTTTAATCTTTCTGGTTTGTGTGGAGTCATGATTTACAGTCCTGCCTTTAATCGAATGTTATACTCCAACACTTACTTAGGTAATAAAATTTCCTGTAGTGTGCAGGAAATCTTGAAAGACGGGGGTGAGTGCCTGCATTCAGGAAACAAGTGCCAGTCTCTTAGTGCGTACCTCTGCTGCCACGTACAGTTTTAATCATTTCATGATATTTGGTCTTGACATACGCTGAGGGTTATTTCAGATTTAGTATCAGGGTTCTTTTTACATAATAACAGAATACATGATTGTAACATATCTTAACAGACTTGTTTTGTTTTTTTTTTTTTACATGCTTTTCTTCACATTTGAGGTAAGTGATAGGGGTGGCTGGGTTTGCTTCCTTGGACCAGAAATACTAGCAGGTTCATATATTGCTTTGTCAGACTTTCCACTTTTTAGCAGAGTACAATTCAGGGCAACATATACACGTGAATACCAGAAATATGTGGTCTCAACAGTTCTGCTGTTGGTATATGAGGATTAAAAAAAA
>VZSZ01004918.1:171527-218252 GCA_013398815.1 Ibidorhyncha struthersii
AGAATAGCTTGTATATGCTCAGTTAAATAGAAATTTATAACCTGCTAAACTCTGAATTCTTATCTGTATAATATAAAATTGTACTCAATTGTAAACCCAAAACATTCAGAAACTTTAGGCCAGCTCCTTTCATTCTTTTCTTAATCTGGTATCCAATTCTCATTAAGTTTAAATGTGTGAGGTCAGGTTGTTATAAAAGTTTCGGCTTTCTCCAGGTTTTTCTGGCTTATGTTCCTTTTATTTCTTTCTATTTTCAACTTTTTTCCTCTTAAAGATTAATTAGAAACAGATTTTGGGGTAAATTAGGAATTGTAAAAGGAAATCCATTGAGTAAAATTTAGTTACTTTTAGATATTCTACATAAAAATTTTATTTTGCATTCAAAGACCAGAATATACCTCAGAATACAATAACACTTTTTTTTTTTTTTTTTTTGTCTTGGGGTAGCACATGAAAAATGATATTTCTTAAAATAAAATTAAAAATGAGAAAATATTTTGAATTCTCTCATCTTGGTTACACTTGCAATAGAAATTAAAAAATATTTTTATTTTACCTGAATTTTTCTTCTAATTAGCCCTGAAAAGATTTTTAGACTATTTTTCTTTCTTTTTACATGCCCCCCTGACAACATATGCTTGACCTGTAAAACAATGAGGAATTCTGTTTTTTCCTCAAACTCTGCTATAGTATTTCCTTGCCACTCTGGAGCACATCACTGTGAGCAGTGACATGCTGGCATTAAAAAGCAACAAAAAGAAAGGCAGAAGAATGATTTTGAATACATAGACTATTTTTTTTTCTTTTCTTGAGTTATGTTTCTTCTGTTTTCTCTTGTTTCTTGTGACACTAGTATCTGTCTAGATAGAACTGGTGTTTCTACATGAGAAAGAAATAAAAATACACTTTCTTTGTCTTTTGGGGAGAATAAAATGAGATGGCTTTATTTTTCATAAAGTGAAAAGATGTACATGAGAGTTCTCTCCTCTGACTTTTCAGTAAGGCTATTTGTAGTAGTATTTGCAGAACTCAAAAGTACCGTTTGTCTCAGGAATACAGGAGGTACTTGCTGTAGCTTTCTAAACTGTATCTTGTACATTCAGCCACTCTGCTGTAAGTAGTGGCCAGCTGGTTCCATTTACAAAGGCAAATTTTGCCTGTTAGCATACCACATCCATGCATTGTAAATCTAAGCTTAACTTCAAATCAAAATGAAGATGATGCTACACTTAAAAAAAAAAACAACCAAAACCAAAGAACAAAACACAAATACAAGGCTATGAATTCTGTATAAATTAGGCAATGCCATGTTTTACAAAACTGAGGATAATATGAAATAAAAACCTTCAAGACAGAAAGATGGCCATCTCTACTTAGGCAGGATAACAACTCCAAAATGTTCAGTCTGGCAAGCTATTAAAATTTTGCCTTTAAACGCAGACAAATTTCTGTGACAGAAGTTTGTGCACATGCACAAATATGTCTCAAATCTGTCTACACCATGTATTGTGAAATTTCTCTCTTCTTGCTTTAATTTATACGTGTGTCTGAAGTCAGGATACACTTCAGTTAATGTCTGTTGGTCATTGGTGTTTGAAGTCCTCTTCTTTAAAACGAAAATGAAGGATGTTTCCTATTTTTTTGTAAATGTGTGCGCATTCACACAAAAGGGAAGGAAAAAGAAAAATGCCCTCTGGGGACTTTAACTCTTGATAGTTGTTAATTTGGTGATTTTACCCTCACCTTGCCAGGTTACTCAGGTATAGCCCCAACTGAGTGCCAAGCCCTTGACCTGTGCTGAAAAGGTAGGTAGGATTAACTGAACTGGGAGATAATATTTTTAATAGGATGACTGTTCTGGTTACATTGAAGTAGGAATGCTGACAACCACACAAATAAAAATAAAACATACTAGTCATTATGAAAAGATAGTGTGTTCCAGTAGCTGGTTGTTGGTAGCTTCAAACTGCCAGAAAGGGCAACACTGTATGTCAGCAGCCTCTGGAGTAATTTGCCAGGAATATGATGAGTGTTACGGCTGCTGTTTTCTTCTTTATCCCTCTAGCTCCTACTTGGGGTCACTTTTATGTTTCTTAACATGCTTTTACACCTCTCTAGTCCTTCACTGGTCCATAGCTCCAGCATATATCAGAATTTACTATATATAGTGCCTTTCACGTATTTTAGAAACTATTTATTTGTTCTTTGTTACCCTGAAAACTGTTTTAGTTCACTTCTGGATCTTCTTAAAAAAACCCACCCACCCAACCAACCAAAAACAACCAAAAAAAATCCCACAAAGCAAAAAATCAAAAAGACACCTCCCCTTCCCCCCCACCACAAAAAANAAAAAAAAAAAAGCCCTTGATCACCAGCAAATGGCTTAGAGCTGTCAGCACAAGCCAGTGCCTTGTCTCTTAAGATCCCATGTCTGTACTCCTCTCCCCTGCACACTGTGTCTCTACTTTTCAGGGCCTCCACTATTGCACCTGGCCTGTATTTCTCTCTCCTATATCATTGTGTTAGTCATAAAACCATAGGGGTACCATAAAAATATATTTTTTAAAAAATTAAAATGCATGATCTACAGGACCTAGTCAACTAGAGAAATGGTTGTCATGGACAAACCAGGTACAAGGAAGCTGGCCAGGTTGGATGGGCTTTTGAGCAACCAGGTCTAGTGGAAGGTACCCCTGTCCATGGCAAGGGGGTTGGAACAAGGTGATCTTTATGGTCCTTTCCAACCCAAACTGTTCTGTGATTCTATGATTAAGCTGCAGGCAGGTCAAGAGAAGGTGAGGCAGCTGAACGGGTGAACTCACAAAGCAGTGACAGTTTACACATTATTGATAGATGATTAACTTCTTGGGCACCAGGATGTTGCTCTTAGAAGGGTGCACTTGCAGAAAGCACCTAAAGTAATAGAGAAATTAAAACTATTTTCCACTTTCTGTATCGCTACAGAAGAATGGCCGCCATCTTTTAGTACCCACTTCCAGTACTTCCTCATCAGACAGATGAACCTGAGGAAAAAAAAAAAAAAGAGGATAAAATACTTGTCTGGTACTAAAGAGCAGCTGAAAACAATTCTTAAATTATTTTCTGTGGTTTACAGCCATATGCAGTTGAAGTCAAAACCCATTGCAATAAAGCCCCCTTATCTGTCTGCTCTTAAACACTTTGCATTTGATCAGAAAAACAACATCTTTCTACCAGTGCCAATAAGCATCCTCTCCATTATGGAGATTTCTATACTTGCTTTAAATAATTTGTTCATAAATTGTGAATTTGTTCATGTAAATATTACTTGAGAATGTAGTTTTGAACAACAATGAATGGTATAGTAAGCAGGTTACAATGTCCAAGCTACAAAAGAAACTAAGCAGGAGCATTTAACAGCAAGTACTAGATGGGTGTGGGGAAGCAGAAAGGATATCTGACTTCTTGCTGAATCTGAACATTATTTCATTTAAAAATCTGTAATTGAATTATGGAGGAAAATACTCACAGTGATGGAGAGATTAAAGATTTAGTCTAATGGGCAACATTTTTCTCATTGTCACAGTGGGAGCATAATTGTATTCTATATTACCCACCCTCTATAAATCTAGATTCAGACTGATTTAAGGATTTTGAACAAATGACTGTGTCAGGGTCATTGGGATCTTTGCAAAAATGTCCTGATAGCCTTGCTAAGTACTGCCCTCTGCACAGGGGTAATACAAATTCTAGTGTGCCTGGAAAAGAAGGAAAACTAAGGACGTTTCACACGCTTTCTTTTTAGCTCCATTATCAGACAGACTTATTAAGACATAGAAAATAATACACAGCTGAAAGCATGTTATCTTACAAGATTTCTGACAAACTTGTGCTTGGTTGAATCCCCTGACCCAGAATATCCAAGCTGAGAATAGCTCAGTGTGGTTCTGCTGTTGCAAGACTCCCTAGCTGCCGGCATGACATGGCTTCTGTTTTTTCCTCTGACTGCCATCTCTACTTTCCATTAATTTCCTCTTCTTTTCCAAAACTTCTCCATTGTTCCCTTACTTCTTTCCTTTTTATTCCCTATATGCCTCCTCTTTGTATTTCTTAGGCGTTCATTTCTCTCCTGGATCCAAGAAGAGCGTAACACTGTACTGACATACAGTAGATTGTTTGCCAAGACAGTGGAAAATAGCTGGATGGGAGGTGGAACAGGCTTTTCCTCTTTTTTTGTGTCTTCTTTCCATGATTGTTCAGGTATGCAGAAAACTGGTTATGCTAGCTAATCTTATTCCCTTTCAGTGAAACTATGTACATAAACTTTTACAATCCTAGTATTGATTTTGCTGTTTTAGTTGTTTGGCAGTAAAGAAGGAGTCATACATGACTACTTAGTTTTCCCACTACAGAACTATAAAGCTAAGATAATTTCTTTCAATATTCAATTGTAACAGAAAAGTCAAGAATAAAGAAGCTGTGATGCTTCTCTGGAGAATGGACAGCTGAAAGTGAATTTTTGTTAAGGCTGTTTTTTGTTCTCAAATTCTTAATGCAATGCTGCAGCTTCTTTGTCCTTAAACATTAAATTGTTCATGTTACCAGAATCCTTTTGTTCAGCCAGGTGATGAGAAACTATGTGAATAAATAAAGCACAAGGGCTGTATCAGATGTTTTATTTCAGGAGGATGCTGAGCAGCTGTTATTTGTCAGGTTGTGCACAGAGTTTTCTGGGCCTTAATCTTACAGCAGCTAGCCTCCTCCGTAAAGGGTTTTGTGCTCTGAAAAGGCAGACGTGAAAGAAAATGGAATAATACACCAGCAAAGTGAGAAAGGTAGGGATGAACTTCCAGCAAATTCTAATGCGTTCCCTTAAGAGCTGTTTGCAATGGCTGTCTTGAATCTCAGTTTAAGAGAGCTAACATGCATTGATGCTCCCATTTGATAGTTCACCAAATGCATGGTTCCAAGAGAAGATACTGCATTTTCCGATCAGCAGAAGGGTTTAAGTTTTGTGAATATGCTTGTTACTTTTCCTGTTCCACCTGAATTTGAAACTGAAGTGTGGTATACTCTCTGTTAAATAAATATATCCATGAATTAGATTAAGTTAAACATTTAGGCAAAACTAGTTATATCAGGTCTTGCTGCTTCTTCATTCTGTGCAGATATCCTCATAAGCCATCACTTCTAATTACTCAGTTGCTATTCAGTATGAGTAGCACTTCTCTTAAAGGCAGAAGACTTAATTCTACTTTCATAATTATTTCAGTAAAATCCTCATTTGAATGTCTTCAAATATTTTGTTTATTAATTAAAGCTACTTAGTCTATCTAAAATTAAACTATTATTTTACTGAGGAAATGTCATTTTGCGTTTCAGCCGAGGTTTATATTTGTGAAATTGGTATTTCTGATAAAATTTTTTGAGTGAGTTTACATCTCTGTTGCAGTGCTGGGACTCTCAGAGAGCAGTTTAGTTTTCTTGATAAGATGCTTGATTATTGAGGTCAAGAAAAGCCAGTAATTTCAAATGGGAATAACTGGAATGGCTGGTGTTTTCAGAAATGATATTGTGATGAGTTCTCCTAAAACAGATGCAGAGGAAGATCAATCCTTCTAAGAACCTCATTCCCAGTTTCACAATCTGTTGCTTCATTTTTTTATCTTTGTATGACCTAATAGCAACAATAACGAAATGAGACTAGCCAGGTGATTATAAAACCATAAGAATGTCAAGGAATATAAAGTTCTATTATTGCGGGCTTCAAAAAAATGAATGCTCAAGTTTGTCCACCTATCAAAAATTATTATCTCAGATGACTGGGGAAAGGAAGCATATTATGTAAAATCATAATGTTATTATGTGAAGCATTGCCACCAATTGTGAAAGATGATAAGTTTTACAAACAATAAGTAAAGCAAAAAACTGGAACTTCTTGTGCAGGGAAGGAGGAAACAGGTAATGTTCTCATCACTGCCCTCTGCTCCAGAAGCATTACCCATCTTTTAATAATGTGTGAAAAGCAGTTTTCAGTATTCTTTGAATCAGTCAGTCCTGGGCGGAGGTGTGGAAGCTTTGTGCCAGTCTCACAGGCTGGATAAGCTGCAGAACTTAATACAGAAAAAAACCCTCATAAACTAAAATTACCTTTCCTTGTCTTATGTTTTTCTTCTATAGCTGCTCCCATTTCTCAGTTTGTTTTTTTTAACTTTTACCTAAATTAAAGAAAACAGTTAATTATTATTTTTTTCTTTCCTAATAAAGATGATCCTAAAAAAATAGAGCCTGAGTCCTCCACTCTCAGGAAAGGTGATATACTTACCTTGATCTCAGCTATTTTTGGGATGACATACTACATGAGCAAGTTTAAGACACCCCAGCAGTGTTAACATGTTTGTTTGTTAAGCTGCAAGACTTTCTCATTAGACCTGTAGTCTCATGCTCAGCATGCATGCATCTACAACCCAGAAATTAGAGCAGTTTGCATTCCTCTGGTAGAACAATCAGAGATTATGTTTTACTTTATGAATAGTATTTGATTAATGCCTGTGCTGAGGTATTTTACTTAAGCAATAAATAGAAAGTGAAATCTGAGGTTATTTTTTTGTTCCCTATATATCTCAAAGGTAACTAATTTCCTCCCCTTCCATTCATCAGCTTTCAGAGAAACCTAAAGCTGGTTACTGAAATGAGGTGCACCCTGGTTAAAAAGACATTTTGACAGTTTATGTTTTGGCTACAGGCAAAAGAAAGGCCTGTCTTCAAATCTGTACTATTAAGAGAAGTAAAAGAATCTGGAAATGTTCCTAGAATTAGCCAAGACGACTGGTATACTCCTGTACACTTTGAAGATTTGAGATTCATAGTTCTCAAATTGTAATGTAGAAAATCTACGCAATTGTTGTAACTGTATAAGCCTAAGCAGAAATGAATCACAATTTTGCAAGTACTGGGAAAAATGAACTTGTTATAATCTTCACATTTTACAGAAAGTCTTCCCAAGTGTTTCAGGGCAAAAAGAAGACAGTCTAATAACAGTTTTAAAGAAAGAAAAGGGAAATGACACAACTTCTGAACATGTGTGTGGAACTAATATTCTAACTTGAAGACAAGCAATGATCACATCAACAATGGGGATATTGTTATGACCAGATAGTATGACCAGTGTGATTCCAGTATTTCTAATATACAGGCAATATAGATCACCATAAGGAACTACAAGAAAACAGATGTGCTATTCTGGTACAGAACTAGACTTTGTACAGAAGTCATCCTTGAGTACATCTTAAGTTATTAGGGCTTTTAAGAATTTAGTTGTTTACACTACAATGTGTTTGCAAAATGAATGTGTGGTTAATGTCTTTGAGCTCTTCTTGCTTTCCTCTGTGTAATCCATCCTACTTCTCTCATCTATTCAGCCTAACTCAAAGCAATTCTTCTTTGTTTCATCACATCAGGCTTTTGACTATCCTGCCTCCTCTTCCTTTATTCCAGTCCTCATTTCATATCTGCAGAGACTGCATGTTGGATTATCCTCCTTATCCAACAGTAAACCTGAAATCTAGTTGCAGATTTAAAGCTCTCCATCCATCATTTTCCCATGTTTCACCATCTCCAATTCTCAGCTTCTATCTCCTCTTGAGATCTGTTCCTGGGATTTGTCTTTTGTTCCTGAGCTAGTGCATCATCATGAAAGCTGTATTCTAGATGCCGTGTGCTCTTGTACATAGGCTGTGATATACCAAGAACTCTTTTATGTATCCTCACTGTACAGAAATGGGAGACCGAAATATGTTTCAAGGTTGCTGTTACATGACAGACTAAGACTGCGTACTTTCTTGATTAAGTCACAGCCATGTACTGCAATGATAAAGCATCACAGTGTAAACACAGTGCATAATATAATTTTGCTAGATTTGTTTATGTCAGGGCATATGTAGTTTTTCTGAAACAATTGTATCTATGATAAAGATTTTTGCTTATGGTGATTGTGCTTCAAATATCTTCATCCCGTGGTTGACACAGTTTCACCTGTGAAACTTGCTAGTGGGAAATTGACTTCATTCAGCAAATGACAACATGTAATGGGTGAAGAAGAGAGAGGAGGAACTTTTGGTTTCTGTAGAGTATTGATGTGGAAAATGGTAATAGGAACAAAACCGAATCTTTATCAAGGATTTGTTTTGCTCTTTGAAAACAACTTCGCTTGCATTTTAAGCAGCTTGAGCAATATTGGCTGAAGGTTATAAAGTACAATGTAAGTGATTGCCACCTACTCTTTTGCATCTGTTTCTCTGCTCTGACAATTTTCTGTAGCTTCTTAAAAGGTTTCTAAATCATTATGCTTTTTCAAGTCAAGACGGGTTGTAGGCTGCTTTCTGTTTACAAACTAGTAACAGCATTAGTTGCAAGGTCATTTTAAAGGTCATATTCAAGGTCTTTCTTAAAGATAGGTGTTAGTTTGCTATGGGCCTTGCACAAGATCTAGAATTATGATACTTAAGACAGAGATAGCAGGAAAATGAAACTTGCAGCTCATTTTTCACTAGATTTTGAGAAGCCTATTGCACAAATGTTATTTTGAGCTGGTATACCATTGAGTTTGATCTTACAAAGACTCCAAATCTAATTTGTTTTTAACATTTCTAGGCTTCTGCAGCATCATCTGTCTTTCTATCTAGTCTTTCTCTCTGTGGAGACCATTGCTGCTAAATCATTTTGCAGTAGTAATTTGCTGTAATGTTAAGGAGCCACAACATGGAGAGGAGATGGTCTCTGTGCTGCTTGTGAAAGTTAATATGTCAAAACACCCGTAGGTGTTGGGCAAAAGCAGAGCTGCAGGTCTTTTGTTTGTTATTAAGTGGGGAGGAGATAACTGAATTTTTCACTGCAAGAAGAACAGTTTACACAAATCAGGTAATTTTTGGAAGAGGTTGAACTCTGATTACACTACTTGGTAGTGTTGTGCAAATATTGTTGGATGATCAAAGTCTGTCCTGGAGCATGTTCAGGACCCACTGTCTACTCTTTGTGTTCTGGTACACAGGGAACAGTCAGTTCATGCAGGTGGTATTTTGTGCTCTCAACAGATTTCCACAAAGGGTCGCCTTCAATTATTTGTGAAACAAATCTTCCGTGTGCATGTAAGAAATTAGTGAATGGTAAGCTTGGAAAACTTCTGGTGATCTGAGTTACTTTGTAGAATCTGGATTTGCAGTTCTGTTATTTATGCAAATAAAGTCATTGAAGTTTTCTGATTCTTTTAAAGTGTGTAGCACTTGGTTATTTTTCCTTTCCCATCTCAGTGCTGTTTTGGGGACTGACTGAAGATTCTGCAATAACATGATCACGCCCTTCTGAAGGAGGAAAGGAATATTTTCCCTGATTGTTCTACTTTGAAGTCTTGTGTTTCTGTGGTGGTATTTGCTGACAATAAAACTGAGATAGTCTCTGATGTTTTCTTAGGTAGAGGGAAGAGGAGGCACACTTAGAAATGTTGTCTTTGCTGATTGTTTCTCAGCAAAGGAGATATTTCTGAATATGATTCAATAGAGAATTAAGTTTTGCCAAAACAAAAGAAATATTTTAATTAAACATTACCTGTGTTACTTTAGCTGTGTTATCTACACTGCATTTTAGGAATTTTAGACCATGGCCAAAGGACTGATGAGTGAATTAACAAACAGAATATGCATTGCGCTGGCTCTCTATTTTTGTACAGTCCTTAGGCTTTAATGTACCAGCTATCTTAGTTTTTGTTGTCTTTCATCCACTACTGTCTTTTTTAGAGTAAACAAATGTGGGGTAATGAACCTAAGTACAGTCATACACACTTACTGGCTTTTGTTTCTCACTTCACACCTGTCCATGAGAATTCTCCACTAGCTGGATATATACTGAAGGTTTTACCACATGACAAGATTTCCACTTTTATGAAGAATGGGTGTGGAAACCCTCTGGTTGTGGGTAAAGAGCTATAAACTCAGCCTGCTAATTTCCTAGTTTCATATTCTGTAGTAACAGACAGTAAAGAGGACTACATATCTTGGGGGTGAATGAGGCACTTATGCCCTCTGGCCCATACAGCCTAGAAGCTGTTTACATGTACTCAGGTTAATAAGGATACCATTATATATCTCTTCAATTCAAATCCAATCTCTGTTCGCTCACTTCTGACCATATATAAAAAACTGCATCGTTGTTCTGTCTTCTCCCTCGTCTCCCCTTACTTTCTCTTGTAATTAATCTACACTACAAGTTCTCTACTGCCTACTGTTTAAACCCAGATACTTATGTTGCTTTTAGTCACTGCATAAAGCAAGTTGAACTTAGGTAGCAAACTGAAATGGGAGTGAAAAATGCCTTTTTTTTTTTTTTTTTTTTAAATTTTNATGGAATTGGAAGATATCTCCAGTTAGTTTACTCCCCTAGAAGGACCACTCCTCATCAAATGCTTGTGTGATGATGCTAAAGAAGCAACAGCATTTTATTTCTAACCTTTAAAACCTGAGGGGAAATCCATGACAGTAATTTTTATTGTGCTATTTTTTTCCATGATAATCCTAAACATGCATCCATCACTAAAATTAGGTGGAATATTCAAAAATCAAAGCACGAACTTGGTAAAATGCCAGTTTGGGAATTGCTTCTGCTCTATTGTCACAGCTCAGTGATGCAGAGAGCGCTATAGTGCCATAAAATAATATATTCCAAGGCTTAAATGGATTAGATATTAAATGACTCGTGTATGATATACCTGAAAAATTATTGAATTCTAGGGCTAGTTTTTAAAAAGACACATTTAACAAAGTTTAATTGAAACTTTTAACAAATTAAGAACTCTTTAGAGGATGGATCAACTTCTTTTAAGCCTACAAATTAGTCATATCAGTCACAGTTTCCAAGAGTGAAAAGTGAAATCTTTCTGCAATTCATGTAACCACCCACAACAGTATTAATAATCATAACATAAAAGCAGAATTGCTCTGTGACTATAACGTTATGAGGTGATCTGCAGTAAGCCAGTTGCCCATAATTATGTATGTTTTTGTGCTTCTTGCTGTGCAATCATCTCTGATGTAAGTTTCCATCCAAATATCAATGGCAATCAAAGCCTAGAGCTGCTGGTTCTAATGCTGAAAAGTCTATCATAACAATATATGGGTATTTTTGACTTCTTCATTTAACCTTCAACATGTGTGTGTAAATGAACATTGTTAAAGACCGTTTGCAGTTCAAAGTCAAAGATATTAATGTGGGGCACTGTTTGTTTGTTTGTTTATTTGTTATTGTTTAACCCCAGCTGGCAGCTAAGACCACACAGCCGTGAGCTCACTCCCCCCAGTTTGGATGGGTCAGAGAATTGGAAGAGTAAAAGTGAGGAAAAACTTGTCAGTTAAGATACAGACAGTTTAATAGGTAGAGCCAAAACCACATAAGCAAGCAAAACAAAACAGGGGATTCATTCACTGCTTCTCATCTGCAGGCAGGTATTCAACCATCCCCAGGAAATCAGGGCTCTATCATGTCTAACGGTTACTTGGGAAGACAAACACCATAACTCTGAACATCCCCCCTTACTTCTTCTACTTTATATACTGAGCATGATGTCACATAGCATGGAATATTCTTTTGGTCAGTTGGGGTCAACTGTCCCAGCTGTGTCTCTTCACAGCTTTTTGTGCACTCCCAGCCTACTCACTGGTGCTACCAACACTATTCTTGTCCAAAACCCAAACCACAACACTACACCAGCTGCTAGAAAGAAAGTCAACCCCATCACAGCCAAAACCATGACAGGATTTTTTTTTCCCCATTTAAATGATCCTACACATAGAATACAAAACACGTGAATAGATGTGACGATAAGAAGTGCGTAGAAGAGGTAGAAACAATTCTGAGACAGTTTACTTGTTGAACAGTTATATCAAACAGTGATTGTAAAGAAAGAAGGCTGAAATGTCATATAACTTTTGAAGATGCTGTATCAGATCAGTTTTTGCTTAAGAGTCCTAGGTACTCAAGAGATCTTTCCTCTCTCTCCTGCAAGTTCCATTCTCACTCAGGTAAGTTAACGTCCTTGTTCTGTTAAAAACTTGTTATCTCTGATTCATAGGTCTTAGTTTCTCAGGGGTAGAAGACATGGAGCAAGTTTTGAAGTTACATGTAGAACAGGCCTTCTGATAACTCTGCCAAAATGTATGGGACTTTGCAAACATAGAAAGTGGTCGTCAAAGTTTACATTTTGATTGTTTAAGCACACCCCCACCCCCACAGCCTCCCCTCCTCCTTAAAAAAACCTCAGCGACAACACTTTGGAATGCGGGAAAATTCAAGAGAAATCACAAAACCAAATTTGTAGAATTTCAGTTTGTGCCTTGCTCCAAATTAATAATTATAAATTATACTTGGTACTATTAAACCAATCATTGGCAATAGGCTTACTTTTTAATTTCCTAGTCAAATCATTCATGTTACGTACAATTTTTCAAAACTGTTTTTCTGAATCTTAGAAGTTTATGCTTGTTATAGAAACAAGCTAATGCTGAATTTTAGGTCAGGCTGGCCATTTTCAGCATTAGCTCATTCCTAATATATTTCATTAGGCAGACATACGTCTTAGGGAACTTTTTTTAATGTGTTCAGGAATGTCTGATAAATATGTCTGTTGAACTGGAAATATTAATAAACAGAAAGGAAAACATTACTCAGATTTTGAGATTTACTAATTTCCTTGATAATTCTGTTTATATTGATATATTTTTTAAGAGAATTCTAGCAGTGTAACATTAATCACCAAAATTACTGTAAGAAGCCACATTATGCACAAAAATAAGAGGTGAAACTGTCTTCAGCTATATTAGTGTTTTGGTTTAGATTAGAATTGCATTTTTGCAGCAAATCTCTTCATTCTGTCTCCTGACTGAGTTTGGCTCAATCATATTAAAAGCTTAAAGTGTGCAAAATAGATTGCTTTCAGATGAAACTGAACCAGAAGATGCCCTCAAAGAATCAACGTGGTGTTAATGGATTTTTAGTCCACAGGACCAGACTGCAGCCAGTCTGAAGTAACATGCCTGAAATGCAAATAGTGTGGACATCAGGTCGTTGGCATCATCTGTTTTGCTCTACAGAACTGCTTTGATTGTCCTACAGTATTTACTGATATAGGTATAGCTGGTTATCTATGGCATGATTTTACTTTCAGGCTGACCTTGTCTACATACATGCATTCAGAAAATAATGCAAAATAGTGAATGGTAGGAATGGATAGTTTAAGAAGCTGTGTAACAGAGAATTGGGTTATTTGGGAATGTGGACTATTCCACTTTAAGCTTAGCAGAAGCTGTCAACTTGCTGGCACTTTAGTAAATTTGATGAAGAGAATTGTATTGGTCCTGTCAATATGTTGTATTCATCTTTGTAATAAAGAAATTGCAAAAAACTTTGATACTAACTAGTGTGTTGAGGGGTAGAACAAGTCAAAGGCTGAATAAGAATGCAAAGTAAAATTACTTGACTTTATCATCACAAACACAAATCCAGGAATATACTGAAAAACAAAGCACTTGGTTTTGTTGTACTTGTCTTTTTTCCTGTCTTTGAGCGAGCATGGACAGTGCTGAGACTTCAGGAAGCTGCAACCCAGATAACACATACATTTTATTTTCTTTTTTTGTCTCAAACAGAAGAATTCACAGATACTTAACATGACCCATTTAAGACACTAAGGGAAAGGAAATGTGACATGAAGCATCACATGTTGACAAGAGGAACGAAGAATGGCTATAGGAAGAAAAAAGTAAAAGAGAAAAAGAAAAAGAAAAAAGGTGTGGTCTTTTATTTAGTTCTATTTTTTACTGCTAGATTAGTCCTGTTCTACATTAACAGCCTTTTCTTCCCATATAACTGCCAGATTGTTGTCAATTCAAAGAAAAGAATAACAGCAACACTTTTTAAATTCATATAAATATTAAAATAAATAAAATGCTTTTGGAGCTAGGTAGTTTTGGTATTTACATGTACTTTATGCATACGCAATTATATGCAATTTTGCATTGTTCATCTTCTCCACAGTCTCCTCAGATAAGGTTTAAAAATGTTTGACTATTTAGTAAGGAGCTTGCCTTACTCTGTCCAGGTTCTATAGGGGTTGTATGGCTACAGAGAAAATTAGCATCAAGATAAATTAATGTTACCTTTTATTCATGAACACCCACTTTTCATTTAAGATGTATTGCTCTTAATATTACATGGAATTATGTGCAGCATTTAAAAGTACAAATTTACTAACAAAAAATGTTAGGCCTTCTGTGTTTAATGGTTGGTTTCCTACAGAGAGTTTGAAAGGCATGGTCTTGCGATGGAGAAAGCTGCTGGACCGTAACTTCCACATTACCAAAGCTGAACTCATATTTCAGCTTCAGTGGCATTTCTACTGTAAACAAGGCTGGTGAAATCCAGTTATAAGCTGAAAAAGATAAGAAATTTTTCTTTTCCTTCAATCATCCTTTTCTGTGAAGTTGTAAACAGATGTGAGAATAATACCTTACTTCCCATGACACTAAATGAGCCAGTGTCTCTGGCTAGATCTTACGTAGAGGAGAAATCCTGTCTATCAGTGTATAGGAAAGAATCAGAAACCTGGTTTGCTACTTCTAAAAAGAATAAAGATATTAGGACTTTTAAAAAAAAAAAAAAAATTTCTAGATAGCACGAAGAGAAAATTGTTATCAAATACATTGTGAGAAGGAAATTTGGGTGATGAGTGTCTATATGATACTTCTGGACCTTACCTGGACAGGTAGTTTTGAAAGTTTTACTTATTCATCTCTTTTTTATTACGTACAACCTCTCTCAAGAGAGGTAACTCTGTTTCCAGTTCTAGTTACAGCTGAGTGGCATTGGAGAAAGGTTAAAAAATAAAGAAAAGTATTAATTATAAAGCAAATAAATAGTTGAAGTTCAGAAAGTCTCCGACATTCAATAATCTTTTATAAAAGATAAAGTAGGTTTTCTTGTCTTTTCCACTAATAAAGGTTTACATATATTTGACTGAGTAGTAGAAATCAACAAATAATATTATTTTTTTCTTTTTCAACCACCAAATGAATGCTGCAACATCTAGCTTTATGTGGTCAAACAGAATTCAATAATAGTGTTTATGTTAATTAATCCAATTTCACTGTACTTGTAACTTTATAACTTCTTAGTAATGAAGCATTTTTGAGTGTTCTGTACTGCTAAGTTAGGAAAATGCGTTGCTCTATATTTTGTCTGTTGTTTTCCCTTTTGATAAAAACACATCTTCCTATTTGTGGTACAGAGTACTTAATCCAGAGATTTCATCAAAACCATAGTTGAGCAAAGTGTTGGCTTCTTCTGGGGGGTTAAATCCTGTCTCAATGGAAGTTAGATATAAACCTCTCATTGACCTTAGTAGCATTAGGGTTTCAGAGTTTTGAAATTTCCTCAGCCAGTTCTGCAGACTAAATACAGACTGAACAAAAGAAGTATAATGCACTTGTTCACTGATGTAGACAGTCAAGATATATATTAGACTCCCAGAGTTTGAGCACAACCTTTTAAAATATTTCCTTTGTGCAGGTGCTATGGAGAGGTGTGAGATACGATGGTGTGAGGTTCTTTCCCCAATGGATCACAGTGAGAGCATGAGCTGCAGTAACAGAAGTTGAGGTTCAAATGCACCTTCTGCTTGAGGCACCCTTTCACCTTCCCATGAAGCGTTTTAACTTTCAGACCATCCTGCTGTCTGGGCTGTTAGAAAGAACTGCAAAGATTTGAAAACAGGACCCTCTAATCACTGGGGTTGCACCAAAGGCAATTACACTGAACAGCATAATTAAGTATATTGTATTTTTTTCAGAGCTACTTGGAAATCCCTAATGTGGCTTTATACAAGGAGGCACAAACATACTCTAAATCTTTCTTTAAGGTGCGTTAATTTTGTGGGGGATACTCTGTCATTAATTGTAGCAGAAGCATGTCCCCCTTCTCTTCTTCCTTGTGGCTGACAAAACAAATTCCAATGTTGTGCTTGTACCTGTTTGCTATTCTGCCCACTGAATGTTTTACTTGTTCCAGACAGACTTTCTTGGTTAAATGCCACAGTCCAAAATGACTTGCAGTAAAACATCCTTCTGGATGACACGGGCTCAGGCTGCTTCAGGCAGGAAAGGTTCAAATCTGATTTGGTGCACTTCAATTTAGAAATTTTACTCAAAACCCTACAGATCTGCAAGCATCACTTTTTCCTGTCCTGTGACTTGCAAAGGAAAGGATTGACCATCAGCTATTTCATGCCTCAACCCCCTGACACCCCAGGGCCTTTTAGGATGTCTCTAGTGGTTCAGTACAGCACTGAGCACGGACAAATATACTACCATTCATACAAGCAGCAAAATAGCTCTATTGATGTGTCTGCTTCTGCACAACCTATTTTTAAAACATCACTGTCAAAGAAGAAAACTTTAAACATAATTTTATTCCTGGTTAAACTGATGTATCAAAGAAGAAGTTTCTATCCAAAACAACAGAACCAGATTTAAAGTATTTACATTCCTGTTTTTGAGGAGCTCACTTTCCAGGCAGTATGAATTCTGAAAACATTCTCATAGTCCATGTTTTCCTTAAAAACGCATGAATGCCCACAATGACCAATAATGTTCTCTGTTCAGGGTTGGATAAGACCAATTGGTTAAGAGAGTCTAGATTTCTTCAATAAGAAATAAGATTGAAATACAAGATTTAATCTGGAATTGTCCATAAATCTTCTCTTCTCAAATAGTGCAAGAGAGCAGACTGAATACTGTATTGCGGATAATGGCAAAAACCTCACCAACAAACATTAGACAAACATCCTTCAGTCTGTCTTAAAAAAAAATGTTTTGTCAGATTTGAATCTAGTATTGGATTAATTCAGAGTAGCAGGGCGTTAGCAAGTCATAGCAAAAGAATTTTTGTTAGGAATCATTTCTGATAATTTTTTTTAATATATCTTTAAACCACACTGTATTTGCGTAGTAAAACTGTTGATGGAAATTTGTAGGACATCTTGCAGCAGTATTAAGCAGTGCAGAGCCAGAGTGATAGCCATCTCCTGATAAAAAACACTACAATGAAAGTGATTTCTTTTCAGAAGTTTTGTGCTCTGTCTGATGGGTACTGTAGAAGGTACATGAAGAAGAAGGCACACATTAAATCTAACAGTGCAAAGTACTTCAAGCTGTTAAATATTTTGGTGTGGTTTTGGGTTTTGTTTTTTTTTTTTTGATGAGAGTTTGAAATATTATCTCCGTACAGAAAGCACTGAATGTTTTGATAGTCGGAACATTTTCCCTATAATTTCTCCTCTCTTCCTGCATTTCATGGAACCTACACAAGTGGAGTAATTGCAAAGTGTAATGAATGCTTAATATTTTAGATATTGACATGTGAACAGCATTACTAGTTTTTACAAGTATTTAGTGCTTCATAACAGAAGTTGCAGTCTGCTGCCATCCCTGCAAAGGGTTAACAAACTGCTTTACTTGTTAACACAGCGAGATACAGATGACCCCACAAGTATCTTTGTCACAAATATTCTACACTCCATTGCGTGCTATTCTCTCCTTGCTTAATTAGTAAAATATCTTTAAATGATAGGTTCAGTTTCCACTATAGATGTTTCCAGTAAGCTCATTATTGTGGGTTGGCTGGTTGCAGTGTTGATGGATATGGAGCTTGTTGGCTCTGGTACAAAACAAGAGGAGTGTTGTTAGCCAGAACCATTCTCCTGACTGTGATGTGTTGTTTCCAGGGCAGAAACACTGGTTGGGAGATTGTTTTGAATTGTTTTATTATAATGGTGTCTTTCACAAGGAATTAAATATATGCAAGTAGAGCAATGATAATATGTGACAGTTGTGGTTGCTGCTATGCTGCTCCATTACATCTTGTTTACAGCAATGAACATGAATTGTGTTTGTGCCAGTTGTTCTGTGAGGCATGCAACATTGGCTTTGGCAATGGGAATAGTCTGCATTTTTTTTAATAAAACTGAACTCTTTTGAGCGTCCTGAAGTTTCAAAGTTTTTCAGGGAGAAGAAAGCAGAAATGAAAGATTTTCTTATTGATAACTATAGGAAGTCTCTGCTGAGCCAGGGTGCACTGAGGCAGCAGATAAGACACAGATGTTTACAGAATGTGAATTAACCTAAGGAAGACAAATGGCCTTGTGAACTGGACATTTGGCTCAGATTTAAGAGATGTGGGTTCAGTTCTGCCATGGATTTCCTTGAGCAAATTGTTTAATCTCTGTGCTTTGGTACCTCATCTGTTAAACAAGGTAGAACAATCCTTTTGCCTGTCACAGCTAATAGCTATTTAGGGCTGAGATTGATCCTTGCTCTCTGTTCCTTCAGCACCAAGCACAATAAGGCCCTGGTCCTATTGGGGCCCATCAGGTTCTGCTACAATGCAAATGAGTGCTAATTTTAAAGCTATGCAGAACATAGTAATAATTAAGTGGTCTTTTCATTTTTTTTTTACAATTAATTAGCAGAGTATACTGCACTTCAGAAAAGGGAAGTCTGTGGCTGCGAGTAATTTATTAGAGGGGATAAAGGGTCAAAGACTAGCAGAAAAGATGGAGATAGAGTATGCAGTCTTTTATGCTGAAGCTATTTGAGAATTGAAATTCAGAGGGTTTTTTAATGGTGCAGTAAGGATATCTGAAATTTGGAGCTGATTAAGGCTCTGGATTTGGGATCTCTGCCCAATGGCATAAAGAGCCGGCTATGACAGAAAAACAGAGGCAGGGAAGCTGGATAGAGAAGAATTGAGTATTGCACATTGTTATCCCTGCTGGATAGATCATGGGCCTGCTGGCAGACTCAATTGAGAAACTGTTAAAAACAAACAAAAAACCCAACACTCAAGAGCAGGGGAACTCTGTCTTACAGGGAGAAGCTTTGACGCAGTATTTATCAAGAGAGGTAGGAGGCTTGGAAGAACCTCAGGGCATAATTTGCTGCTTTTTTGACCTTTTTCTTAGGATGATTTCTAAGAGTTGTTTATAAACTACCACATCAAAACACTGGGAATCAATTTCAGAGAGTTTATTGAAATTAGGAAGTCAACACAGAATAAGGAAATTTGCTTAAAAGCAAATTTGCTTAACATTTTTGTGGGTTAAACTTCACCAAGTCTCGTTTTCATCTACCAAGTAATGAAAACATTGAGGGGAAAGAAAATAAAAGAGGCAAAAACCCATAGGGCCACCTCTGTATGTAATACAAATCAGTGCTGAACCATTAGAACTGGGGGAGCACTACTGGTTTTACGAGAGCTGATGATGCAATCTGAAGTGAAAAGAGCCTCTGCATTTCCACTTTTTCTGTACTCGTAGGGCAAATCCAGGCAATGCACACTAATGGGGTGTGGTAACCACCAGTAAAACTAAAGGAGTAAACTGATTTGTCACAGTCTTGGAGATGCATGATAATTGTAATAAGGTTTAGTCTCTGTACCTATATGTCTTTCAGGTGGAACACTGGAACTATAGGTACTTTTTTAAGAAAATGTTGTTATAGTACAAATGAAGATGGGTGCATCCACTTTGCTGCCTTTTACTGTGCCTTGTGTAATATTAGCTTCTAGCTTTTGTTTGATGAGAGAGAAGAATCAATATTTTTAAAATTTAATAGTTTTTTACCTGCCTTTCGTGCTTCAATGTAATTAACTGTGTATTGAGCAGAAGCAATACAAGAAGAGTATTTGTTAAACAGGAAAGGAGAGGACACTTTTTTTTTTCAGATATTTCCATGTGAAAAGAAAGAATTCTGCAGTTATTAATAAAGGAACAGGAGTGTAGGGCAGAAGGTTTGGGGTTGGCTTGTTTTAAAATTTTAATAAGCTTTTACTATTTTTAATTTTAAATATCTCAGCAGCATAAGAACAACTCCATCTGCCAATCTGGAATCACACAAAAAAAAGAGAGAAAAGTTAAAGAAGAGGCTTAAAAGCCTAAGCAGTACAAGGCATTGCTGAATTTCTAGTTTTCTCTGTTCTAGAAGATACAAAAATTTTAATTTAAAGTTTGTTCAGGCAGTTTATACTGTTAGAAATTATTTTCATACATGGCAGTTGAGAGAAGAGGGGGTCATGGATGACTTCAGTGTAGTAAATCACTTAGGCCAGTATCTCTGAAAAGCTGTTTGTCTACACCAAATATTTTGAGCATGTAAACAGATAGGAAGAGAAAATATATGTATCCAATATATACGTAACACATTATGCCCCAGGGAAACTTTCATTCTCAGGCTGTGTTTTAGCTGACACAGATAACCCAAATGTATATTTGGAGAGATTTAACACCAGTTTGGTTGAAACGCCAGGCCCCTGCCCACACATAACCTGTTACTCTTTTAGCTAAACAGTGTGCAGTATTTCACAAAAAAGTCTTTGGAGTACAGGCTAAGCCTGAAGTGCCAAATTCTTACTGATGCACAATAGATCCCGTTTTTCATCTCTTTTGTAATTCTAGTGAGAAATATTGTTAGTACTTACGAGATTTAAAAACCTCTCTGAAACCCTCTGCGGTGTAAGTCTCAGTTTCTCTGCCTGCCCATGTTCTGGGTGAGAAAGCCTGAGAATGTTTGGAGGTGGCAGACCTAGCAAATGCAGGTAAGCAATGTTACCTGCCCATGGGGCTAAATACAACCTTGGGAAACCCATCTCAGTTGGGAATTTGGACTCTCAGTTCAAGATTCAGACAGTAATCAAGAGCATCTACTCGTAACGCTGCCTAAGTCTCTAGTTCCTTGAGGCAGAAACTGCCTGAGTGCTCAAACATGGATTTAGCTGCCCGCTGAGGAGATAATGTTCGTCTTCCAGCTGAGTTCTCTTGCTATATGACTTTAGACAGATAGCTGCCCAGTTCTGCTTAAATCCCTAAAGAAGTCTACAATGCAGGTCATTGTGCTAATCCAGACAGACAGCTGCATCAGACAGTGGGTGGTAGAAATCAGCAGAACAAAGTGACTTTTACAAATATCCCAGTGTCATTTTTCCCCAGCAGGCCCTTCTTGTTCTGAAAGAATTTGACTCCCGTACACCAGGAGAAAGGCTTCAGCATCAGGATTGTGGGATATCAGACATGTAAATTCACAGTCCTCCTACCGAAGTTACACTATCATGCGTTGAAGAAAGTAGGTCCCAAATAAAGAGGGCTAGCCAAAGAGATGCGGATATAAAATATCCGCATAAGGTCTGGAGCTGAGTTCTTGTCTCTTCCAAAAAAAAAGCAAGTTGTCCTTGCCCGCTTGCTTCTTTTCCTGTGACTCTTAAACTCCCAGCTGCAATTTTGCTCAGATTCAACCAGAGAGATGAAAAGTCTTCTCCATTTTTTCCTGCATATGTTACAGCCTTGTACTAAGGGCATGCAGGACACATAAGGTCAAATTACTGCATGGGTGAGGAAAGCACACGATCTAATTCTCCCTTAATATTTTTCCAGTATAGCAGCGGATTAAATATAGGAAGAGATCTCATTTGGAGGCAATGACCCTGCTTAATGGCTGAGTTAGCCATATTTACTTCAAATAAGTCTGGAGAGACTTTTTAAACTTTCAGGTAAGGCGACCAGAAAAAAAAAAAAAGTCAGAGAAACCATTTCAAATGTTGCAATGACAAGAAAAAGAAGCTGCCCTTAATAAAATGCTGCATTATACCTTCTGAAAAAAATACCCTACTTATCAGAGTACAGCAACACAGCATTTATTTCCTCTCTCAGAAGTGTCAGGGACAGAGCACTGGCTGTGAACATCAAAACCAGTGGAAGTGTATCAGTTTAAAATTCATCTAAGAGTCTGGCCCTTTATTAGAAGTATTATTAGAGCTCTCTTTTTTGCAGTTATCTTTCAGAAAAGTTGGCAACTTGGGGTTAACATTCTGTCAAAAACCTATCATTTTCCTGCTCCCACCATCCTCCTTTTCAGAAGCAACCTGACTTGCTGTACAAATGTCATTAGTTCCACAGGGAGCTCCAGACCTTTGAATGTCGCAGAACACTATTATTTAGTACTGCTATAAGATAATCTTTTCAACTGATGTTTTCTAGTGAGAATTCTCAAAGACGAACCCATAAAGAACAGATGCCAGTTTTCAGTCACTCAGGAATTTTGTCAGTTAAGTGACTTTTACCTTTATCCACTGGGATTTTGATTTTCGGACACAGATATCAAGCTAACAAAATGTTCTGTCACTGACAGGCTTCATAAAGGTTTGTTTCTTCTTCCTTTTCTTGCCATATTTTACAATTCAAAAAACACCCAGTACCTTCATCTGTCCATCGTTTCTGGGAACAGCGTTACCAAGAAATCTTTTAAATACATGCTTAACATGGAGCTGTAAGTAATTAAATATGTAAGCAGGAACAGAAGGATTTAAAAGCACAGCCACATTTCCTCTCCTTCTTAAATAATGCCATCTATGTGTGACAATTTTAAGGTTCATTCTGTCTGCAGCAAATGTTCTCTCTGCAGGATGTGAGTTATAATAACAACTTGCTTAGCTGAAGTTGCCTTTTTCAGACAATAAACCCTGGACATACGTGTGCATGTGCTGTTTTCCTCAGAGAAGTCTCCCAAAAGGCGTATCAAAGTAAAGAATAATGAATAATGTTACTAGGGCATGGTTTCTATGGCTCTCTCAGGTGTAACTGGTTTGGGTGCAAGAGAAGTGAGAAGTAGAGTTGCACATAATAAAACTCAGACATATATGGGTCTTTTTCCTGATGTTGAGCTGAACAGAGTGTGTTGTATCCCCTAGCACAATTCAGAATAAACCCAACTTTTGTTTTAAGGGTACTGGTTAGATGAGAACTGAGAGTGGGCTGACATGCACGTTATATCACATTGTCATCTCTACAGCTGCCACGATTTATTGTTTCCGCAGCCCATAACAAACTCTGTCAGTGTCCAAAACTCTCAGTGGAGTCAAAGCAGCAGCAGAAGTGGACTGTTCACTATATGCCCATCACTTCTCATATCAGCAATCAGCATGACTTCTCCTAACAATATTGATATTTACAGGAGTTAGACATCAAAGGATACCATACATGTAATCTTCTCTATTGAGGGCCAGGAAACCGTGTCTTCTCCAGTGAAGAGCTTTGTTTTTATTTCAAATGGGAGTTTTAATAAATGGTTGAACAAAGAAAGCACAAAAGAACACTGTGCATGCTATTAGGCTCAGTGGTTTCAATAGGGCTCAGTCTCTGTCAGTATGACTTGCATTAAACGATCGCATTTCTCTGAAGAATCTTAAATTTTGCCACACAGGAAGTTACAATGCTCATTTAAGAGACCGGGATTCTACACAGAAAGATCATCTACAGAAAATTCTAATTTCAAATAGCCAGGCCAGGTTATCATCTGTCCTGTTGGTCTCATCATTCTTTATCTCTGTGTGATCTTGTTATTACGAGTGGAAAAACATCTCTGTTCTAAATCTTTATTGCGTTTGGGAAAAATAGAAGTCAATGCTTAATGAAGTTCATAAATCAAAAATGTTATTAGTAATATATTGTCTTTTAAACCTAAGTATTGAAAAGTCCAGTTACTATTTTAAAAATAGAAGAAAAATATTACTCTAATATTTCACTGATCTCATAATGAAAGATAAAAAAGCAATGTACACTGATTTATTTTTATTATTTTCCTTAAGGAATTTAAAAGAATTATGGAGATCATTCCAGTCAAATACAGGAACTATTGATTTTGTTCATTTAAGTATGACAAAACACTTTTACTGGATTAATTTCTGTAGTATGTTTCCAGGAAAAAGTAATAGATGTGTGGTTTACTTTAAGTTCTCGAAGGGTGTTCTGCTGGATTGAATACACCAAATGAACCAATAATAAACCCCTGACCCTATAATTTGACAAAACTAGAAAGCTCACTTTAAGTAAATTTGCTTTCATACAAAGATGGGTTTCTTCACTTGAGATATCAAGAGATATATTGCTATATGAATCTCTGCTGCTTCACTTTGAAAATCACTTTTTTTCTACTGCTTTACGTAGTGGCAATCAAAAAAAAATGCCATCTCAAGGGCAAAAATGCCATGAAAATGCATCACAAATTTCCTCTAATTTATTGATATGTTTGTCCTGCTTATAGCCAAAATATACTTGGTGGAGTCAGAAGTTTCCACAAGTGGACACACTTACAATAATAGGTAAAGTTCAAATAAGCCTTTTATATCTAGGCCGTGGTAGTTTTGATGTATTCATGAAGCAGTGCAGACAGGGAATGAATTATGCCAGAAGACTAGTCCCTCTAGTAGGTCTAGTATGTTCTGGAAAATTTTATATTGTTCTATAGGGGAAAAAAAAAACCAAACAGGAAGAGGAAACTTTCTTCCTTACAGCTGCTAAGACAAAATTACCGTAACTACTTTTGGGGGCATTTTTTATCACACAGCTTACACCTAGTTACATTTCATATTTCCACTTGAAGATAAGTTTCTTTAGTGATCATAGATCATGTTTAACTATATGAAAACCAGAAAAACTAAGAGTTAATGTGTGACAGTTCACAGACTTTTGGTCTTAAAATTAATTACTGTGGTGCATTCAGCAGGCTTGAAACACAAGTTATGGTTTATTCAGCATAAAACAACAACCAGCTTGAATGACAATGAAGAGTTTTTGCCACTTATAAAGTGCCATTTTGACTTTAAATTGAAGCTATATTTTTTAAAGAGATAAATGACTATCAGTTTCATGTGATCCTGATTGTGATTTTTTTTCTCTAGACGTGAGCCATTCTCAAATTTATTCACTTTTGAGACTTACTAAATAGACAGTTGTTACTGAATGGTAGAATAGCAGGGAAGACAGCCTCAAACATGCAACTCAACCACTGTCTTTTTGGATTTCCTAATGGGTGTGTTTTACCATGCTACCCCCTTTTAATTGTGGAGTTCCTGAAGACCATATCTGCTTCTGCATCAATTACTTTGTATGTCACATTTTCTATTATCCTTTGTTATTCCATTGTAACGTCTTATTTCTGCTCCCCTGTTTGTAATTTAGCATTTTTAGATGCTGCACTTTGAATTTCTTAGTCACCAGGACATAATATGTTCAGTAGCTATTCTCGTATTTTACAAAATATGTTCCTAAATTATTCTATCTCAGATTACTTTTCACAGATGTCTGTAGAAGTAATTATCTCATATAAAAAGAGGCTTAGTTAATCAGACAGACTGGTTCTGTTTGAGTTTTACCATTAAGTTCATCCAACTATCTACATGTTTTGGAATTCTAAGGTACACAAAAACTGCTACATGTTATAGAATCTAAATATGTATTACAAATGAGATTAAATTTAAAAAGAAAAAAAATGCAAAAAAGATAAATATTTCCCAAATCTCTATAAATAGAAAACAAATTTCTGTATTACAAATGTCCTTAATCTTGCTGAATTTTCTCTTTGCAATGAGCTAGGGAGATTTGTCTCATGAACTATTCTGTTTGATTTGCAATAAACTTGATGTAATTTACCACTGTACCTGGAGCCAAGAGGAGACAGCTGATGTGTTCCAAATACAGTAATGGAAAACTACCCTCCAAAGAAGGAAGAGCAAAGTTATTTGAATAAATCAAAACTCTTGTCTCTCATAGTCTTGAGAGAGAGACTCCATACTTCAGTATTCTTGTTCTCGGTTCTTGGATGTAGAGGTTGTGCAAAAATCTTTACCTTCCACTTTAAAAGTTTTCTTTCTCAAGAGAAATATTTTGCAAATGAATTTTGTAATGATATTTGATAATGATTTTTAAGATAACTGTTAATTTTCCAGATTTTTTTTTTCCTATATAAATGTCCTGTGAATCCAGCCGGTCTTAAATACCTAAAAAGAAAGACTTTGGTTAAAAGCCTTCCAAGATATTTTGAGTTTAAAGGGCATGATAACTTGATACATATGCTGAAAAGAATGATACTCAAAGTCCAGGAAGCCAATGTTTTCTCGTGTCAGCTGGGGTGAGAATCCTTTCTGAACCTTTATAGGCTCACTTGTATATTAATTTTGCCTAGTTTTCCTATTTGTTTCTTGCTATGGAGAAATTCTTCTGCTTTGTTTCTAACATTTTGTTACCTGAATACAATTTACAGTCATTCTTGTGGCAAAATAAAAGTACAACATAAGCCTATTTGTATTTCTATCCAGTCTTTCTCCTAATTCAACCTGTTCGTGATGCTTTTGGAAAATATGACAGTACAGGAAAATGCTGATCTTATAACTATTGTTACAAACTCTGCTTGCTTGTAACATGGCACTATCAGATGGAATATTACACTGATGATGTATCAGTCCATATGCAAAACATTTACTGCACAATATGTCATATGCTACCTTTATTCTAAGCCTATCATTTGATAGGTTGATCCAAAAGAAGTCAGTAACACAATCTTATCAGACAAAATCAGAATATTCTGGTCTACTGTTTCAAGAGAAGCTGGAAAAGGTGAAACAAAAGGTCCACAAGCTGTCAAACTGGACCCGTAAAGGACTGACAGCAATGCTAACTGTCTCAGGCTTTGCATCTCCTTTATCACCATCTGTGTTGCCACTTTCTATGCAACTGCCCACAAGGGCTCCATTCAGATATCTCATGACCTCAGCAATGTCCCTTCATGCAACTTTCATGTTAAAAGTAAGAAAAAAAAACCCTAACAAACAAAATGCCATGGTTTTAATGTTGAAGGTTTTGTTACGTTCCTTTTTTTTATTCCAATAATAATTCAAATAAGTAGAATAATATTTCTATTATTTATTAAATTGTATAATATTTCTATTAATTGTCTTCCAGGCTGTATTTCTTTCTTCTTTTCCACTTTTGTCTCACTAAATAAGTTGTCTTGTCCATTGTAATTTAAACTATACCTATTCTAAACTGCATTCTGCAGTGAAATTATTTACCTTCTACCCCACCCAGAAGCATTTTTCTCCTCAACTCTGTTAATATCTATTTCCAGAATTAAGCATATGATGGTTCACTTATAGCTTTCACACCCTTGAGATATAAACAGGAGAAAGTATAATTGGCAGTAAGAATTTTGAAATACCTTTATAATTTAGGAACATGAATCCAATTGGGCTTCAGGGACACTTTGGTTTCTTTAGTCACAGAGGTATTTATAAATCAAATTTATGTGTTTGTAAGCTTATAAACAAAATCAGATTAAATGGTTCCTGCAGCAGCAAGGGATTTGGTTTGATGAACCAGGAGGACTGTTTCAGTCCTATGTCCTTAAGATACAGAGCCATAAATGAAGCAGTGAACATGATTACATTAAGACTTTCTACATCTTATCTTGAAATAAAGCCACTTATGTTCTCAAGAATCTCTTCCAAACCCGTTCTCCATAAGAAAGCAACACAGTTCTTTGGGATCTCTTGGTGACGTGAAAAAATATCACATATAATTCAGTTTGCGGGAAGACCTCTAGATGTCTGTCCTCTTTTAGATTCTGCTCTTGAATGATGGCCAAGCATAGATCCTTGAAGAAAACACAAGATCATAGTTTAAAAATAAATAGAATAAAAATAAAGATAACACAGCAGTAAAGAAACCTAGAATACCTGCAGAAACAGAGTTGAAAAAAAACCCTAAAAACAGCAAAAATAAATGTAAGTGTGCATCTGTAACGCTCCTGACCGGAGGACCATTGTACCTGGAGCAGTTAGTGATTCACCTGTTAACCTGAAGCAGGCACAGGCATCCTGTGCTGTGCCACGCTGTGCTGCATGTACACCACACCCTTCAGGCCCACATTGTGCCACAGACATCGCTTGGCCATGGGATGAATTTGGCTGGTTAACGGCAACAGAGGAGTCTGCAGGCAGCTCCTGCTTACTGGCAATTATGCCACCTGTGGGGTCTTGCCTTTGTCTAACAGTGCAGCAACAAGTTCTCATGTGAACATCCTTTCGGTTTGACAGCAGAAATGATGAGTAGAGTTGGCTTATTGTAAGAAAATCTTGTAGTAGCTCGAATGACGAAAATGGGAGAACTTCTTGCTTCTGGCTGCACTGTGGGGTGCTGCTCTGCAGACTGGCACACCAGTCTGATATGAACGGCAGGAATGGACCATGGACAGGTACTTCTGTTGTTTTGTTTGTTTACATTTTATGTTAAAAAAATAGTTTGACTTTAACCATGGTAATTTATAGCCCCATGGCAAAACAAAGGAAAATGTTTTACTTATACAGAGAGCAGTATTGTATGAGTTAAATTATCCCCTATTTTTAAATGTTTGTAACTGGACTACACCCTTTTTTAATTTAAAAGTTAATTTAAAAATTTTAAGAAAAAATAACAACTTTCCGAGGACGGGAAGTGGAGAGGGAGGTGCTGAGCTCTTTTCCATGGTATCCAGTGATAGGACATGTGGGAACGGTTCAAAGCTGCAACAGAGGAGGTTTAGACTGGACATTAGGAAGCATTTCTTTACCAAGAGGGTGATCAAACACTGGAACAGGTTTCCTAGAGAGGTGGTTGATGCCCCAAGCCTGTCAGTGTTTAGGAGGCATTTGAACAATGCCCTTAATAACATGCTTTAAATTGGTCAGCTCTCAATTGGTCAGGTAGTTGGACAAGGTGATCATTGCAGGTCCCTTCCAACTGAAACTATTCTAGTCTAGTCTATTTTTCCATGAATGGGCTCTGCACAGCATACTGTGTGGATTGGAGGTCAGCTTAATGTTGCACAACTTGTTGTTCCCAGTATCTAAAGGGTCGTACTATTCTTTCTTTCTTCAATAGCATTTTAGATAACACTTCACAAAGTCTGGAAACATTTAATAATGAACCAGCACCTCCCAGTGGAAAACAGCATCCCATGCAGTATCTCAGAGGTGGTCGTGCTTATGGACAGTAAGAACAAAGGATTACATCCCCAGGCAGGTGAAATAGCAGTTCTTTGCCATGCCAGTATCAAATGTGTGGGCTTTCCATTAATGTCTCTGAACATGAAGAAAGATAAGCAAAAAATTAATCTAATAAGAGTAACTATGTCCATACAAGGAAGTATCTTAGATGTGTAGGGATTATGCATTTCATAACAGACAGGACAAATACTTTTACATTTTTGATAAAAAGTTATCATTGAATATGGTCTCAAGGAAATTCCTGAGTAACTTCCTGATAGATAAACAAGTTTCTACTGCATAGGACTAGAAAACTTAGTAGATTGATCTGACTAATCAGATGAATTAGCTAATATATAAAAGTTTCTTCCTGTAATGGAAAGAAAGAATAAATTTGGATTCTCTAAGGTTATTTATGATGTGAAAAGGTGTCTTTGGTAGCTACAGGAAACAGAACTAAGGAACTTGAATTATAGTGCCTTCATAGTTACTTGCTAGAGGTTAAGGAAAAAAAAACCTCTGACAGATTAAGTTAAATGGAGACAGGACTTTTTTTAGAAAACACTGCTGTCTACCAAAGCCATGACATCTACAGAATGAAAACCATTGCATTGCCTTTACTGAAATGATAATGACAGATCTTCAGGGGATTTTTTTTGTTCTCTAAATATACAGTCTGGGAACACTGTACTCACAGATATTTCTATTCCAAATTGAGGACTAGAGATAGACATCACAGTACCCAAAAATTTTTTAAGTCTTTTAGTGGACCACATGAAGTGACAGTGAAAAAAGACAAACACATTAATTTATCATTCACTGCAAATTTCAATGAATTTCTCTAATTATTAGAGTGCTGTCTGCCCAACATGCAGATAACAACAAAAATTTTCTCTTCTAGAAGCCATGGGTATACAACAGTTCCTTTAGATTTCTAGTGTAACCAAAAGCAGTCGTCTTCTGACCTCCTACCTACAGACAGTCTTTTTCCGTGTTTGGCAGTACGATCCATCTTTTGTGGTGATAACTCAGGCAAAGCCATTTAGACATCTGTGGTCATGCTGGCACAGTCACAAAGTGGTATAAATGGAAGCCTTGCAAGCTTTAAGCAGAAAAGTAAATCAAGTTATCAATAAAGAGATGACAGAATAAAAATTATGATGTACCAGCGCACGGAATATTGATTGAAAATTAGGCTGTTTTAAGACAGCTATGGCAGAAATGGGAAGGTCAAGGGGAAAGCAATTAAAATGGTTAGAAATACCTCACTTTAAAAGGGATGCCAGACTACAAGACTCTGAAGCCTGTAATACTCTCAGGCTTGCTTGGGGCTAGAGATCACACAAACTAATCTGTAAAAGAACAGATGAATGACTGGCAACTAGCTAGCATTAATTTTCGTAACATCACAAGCAATCTTCAGTCAGGAGCTGATCTGGTTTCATTCCTCTTATGTAAGACGCCTGAGCCCAGAGTTTCATGGCCCCAAGGCAGCCATAGGCATCTGTACATATACATGCAGAAAGAATGTGTGTTTCAGGTGACTGCAGTTGGAAATTTTCAGTTCTAATAAAATAGGTTTATTATTTTTATGAACAAAGAACACTAAGTAATCACAGAGATTAAATGATGCAAGTAACAATTTATTCTGTCCAAACAAGTAGTGTTACATGTGGGAAATAATCATAAATCAGTATTGATTACACTTCTACTTCTGACTAATTAGCTCTACACGTTTTCAGTTAAAATGTCATGAGTGTTACAGATACAAGTGCCCTGCAGGAATTCAGGAATAACCTTTACTTTATTATGTTTCCTGTCCAATGATAATTTCTTTCTTTGGCGAAGTGAACTCTAGTGCCTCAGGTGACAAGACAACATTACCATACTCCATTTTGTAGCACACAAACCATTATTCAAATGGAATTATTTGAATGGAGAAAACACATCAATATTACTGAACATTAAAATATTACTGAGGTGTCCAGGTGTGAAAAGTAGAGTAATAGGAAAAAATGAAAAGCAGGAAATCTTTACTTATAGTGAGCTGCACCTAAGACAGCAAAGCTTTGATGGGCTTCTTTAGTTAGGGATGGAGGTTGATTTAAGATACCTAGCTGAAGGAAACATTTCTTGTTATATTGGTTGTGAGATAAGGTTTTAGTGTCTTTACTGTCCCATCTATGATTTGCTAGTTCACTTAATTACCTCTGATTGCTCTAGACTACTTTTTGAACTTCAGTGTTTGTTTTTCAGGGAAAAAATATGTAGGGATTCATCCTCTTTTTTTTTTTTTCTTTATAGGGATAAGGAACTTGTAACTGTGATGAAGAGAAAAGGAATCTATCACTGTTACCAAAAAGGAAAAATTGCAGACTAGAAGAAAGGAAGAGGGTAAATTACCATGGTTTAGGAAAAAGAAAGAAAGAAGAGAGTGGAAAGGGAATACACAGAAGATTAATTAAATGATAAAGAATAAAAAGTGGCTGTTCAGATGGCAGCTAGTGGAAGTAAGTTTAAGAGATAAAGTCAGGGAAGCTACAAAAAAGTGTGTAGTTTGAAACTCAGCTGCAACAAAGTACCTTGCATTTAATGAGGTGAATATTCTAAATGTAAAATACTTATAAGCATTGTAAAATGAGTTAGAAGGAAAAGAATAAACAGAAAAATACGAATGAAAACTGCTAACTTTGAAGATGGGAGGACAGTCCCCTCTCTTCAGTGCTATTCGATGGATTCTAACAATAACTTGGCTGAGAGTTTGTAGAGGGACAAAGACAGGTGACTTTGTTTTCATGATTCAAATGAGATTATTGATCTAGATGATCTACTTTTAATATCAAAGCAAGAACAAAAGAAGAATATTGGTTTTAAGCATGAAGAAACAGTCACTGTAGGACATACAGGAACATACAGGACATAGTTAACCACTTAGTGTGATCTGCTCGTGTGATGTCATGGCAAAAATGTCTGACATTGTATATTGTTTTAGTGATGCAAACTCATGAAGTTAGAACTGTCTGTTACTTTAGTGTGTCAGATAACAAGATGATGGGGGGCTGGAGGTAAAGTTAGCAAGCATAAATGAGAAATATCATACAATTTAATAAAAAACTGCCTTCAATATGTGAAGCACCTTATCAAAGGGTGTGGTAAAGCCCTTCTTTCCCCCTCCCTTCCCTCCTTCACCTCCTCTCTGCTTCTTGAAGCTATTAAATTGAGAAATTGTGTCTCCGAATACACCATTAATTTCAGCTGCAGTTCTTAGGGCACATGCAGGAATCATGGGATGAATTTTATGCCTTGTGACAGAATCAGTCACACAGACATGTATTCAATAGCGGTTCCTATAGCCAATGTGCTGAAAATACTTCTTTTTTTCAGTTGGGAAATAATAGTTCAGTTTAAAGAGATATGCTTAAAGTGATTGTTTAAAAATATTTCATCCAAATGGTGCAGTTTTCACATAGACTGAAGTCTAAAGGAAGCCAACAGCTGTCATTAAGACTGCATTTCCCTAGTATCTTATGAAAAGCATCCTTCTGGCAACAAGAAATTCAGAAGAATTATACTGTTCCATAATTATAAACTATTGAAACTTAACACAAGATAGTCTCTGTAGTAGTTACAGTGGTTAACATTGGTTAAAAGGATTTGATATATCAGAAGTCGTGTTGCCACTTCCCATAGGATGTTCCTGGTCAATGATTCATTGTCTGGACCACTGAAGAAACCAGGTTACTCAATTAAGCAAAGGCATTTAGTCATAAAATCTTATTTATTCCCCTAGCTTAATTTCTTTTCAGACAAGTACCCAAACAGAAGTTCTGTGCTTAATAACTTCATGGATATAGACTGAAACAACCAGTTGAAGGTTATTTTTAGGTTACTTTCAGTGGTTGTCACTCAAAGTTTTTAATTCTTTTGGGGGAAAAAAAATGAGCTATTTCCTCCCCTCTTCTGTATTTCATTATATCTTTATATCTATATTGAATATATTTATCAATGATCTTGATGAGGGGATCAAGTTCATCCTCAGTAAGTTTGCAGACTACACCAAGTTGGGTGGGAGTGTTGATCTGCTTGAGGGTAGCAAAGCTCTACAGAGGGATCTGGACAGGCTGGATCAACGGTATGAGGTTCAACAATGCTAAGTGCTGGGTCCTGCACTTAAGTCACAACAACCCCATGCAATCCTACAGGCTTGGGGAAGAGTGGTTAAAAAGCTGCCCAGAGGAAAAGGACCTGGGGGTGCTGGTTGACAGCTGGCTGAAGCTGGGCCAGCAGTGTGACCATGTGGCCAAGGCAGCCAACAGCATCCTGGTTTGTATTAGAAATAGTGTGTCCAGCAGGACTAGGGAAGTGATTGTACCTGTGTACTCAGCACTCGTGAGGCCCCACCTTGAATACTGTGTTCAGTTTTGTGCCCCTCACTACAAGAAAAACATTGAGGTACTGGAGTATGTCCAGAGAAGGGCAACTAAGATGGTGAGTGCTCTAGAGCAAAAGTCTTATGAGAAGCAGGTGAGGGAACTGGGGTTGTTTAGCCTGGAGAAAAAGGCTCGGCCTTATTGCTCTCTACAACTGCCTGAAAGGAAGTTGTAATGAGGTGGGGATCAGTCTCTTCTCCCAAGTAACAGATGATAGGACAAGGGGAAATGGTCTCAGGTTGTACCAGGGGAGGTTTAGATTGGATATTAGGATAAATTTCTTCACAGAAAGTGTTGTCAAGCATTGAAATAGGCTGCCCAGGGAAGTGGTTTAGTTACCATCCCTGGAGATACTTAAAAGAAATGTAGATGTAATGCTGAGGGACTTGGTTTAATGGTAGTGCTGAGTTAACAGTTGGACTCGATGATCTTAAAGGTCTTTTCGAACCTAAGCAATCATATGACTCTATGATTATGCTACTCTAACATTATAAGGAGTAACTTTCAGTATTTCATATTACATACCTTTGAGTAGAGATGGGTTGAATTTTTGCAGGAAGTGAACAGTACCAACAATACACATTTGTTTTTATTTTACTTTGAAACATTAACCCACTTTAGTAATTTTCAATAATATTGTGTGACTTCATGAGAAGGAAATCCCTAATCTTTTTGGAAGGTGAAAAGTTTGTGTTATTTTCTCTCTTTCATTCATGATCATTGGACCATCTCTTGACATTTAGAAAATTAGAGTTTCTCACCAACCAATAGCTTCAGAACAATTGCATTTCATATCTTAGTAGAGATGGTCTGGCTGGAATCATGCCTTAATGAAAATGATATGCACCATCAAGAAAGCAATATACTTATTTTTTTCCGCAATAAACCCACCTATTTCAAAATCTGATTTGATTTTCTCTGTGTGCAAATTTTAATATATGAGAATAACTGTTAAAAGTATTGACTGGTATTTTTCTAGATTTTGCTTTCTTGAGAATCCATACACCATTACAGTACAGTATCGATCTCTGCCCAAAGCAAAATCAAGCATATTGATTTCACAAACCACAAAATCTATCATGATGCTAATATATTACTAATTGAAGAAGTGGTTAAATAAATGAACCTCACAGTAAACATGAGAGCTCAATACACTTAGAACATAAAGCTTTGGCAAAAGAAATTACACCAGCAAATTCAACTTTAATACAAGGACCATATTATCCATATTAGACGTTGGGAAGTGTAAAAAGCAGTGTTGTCTCAATGTCAAAGGGAGGAAATATGCAGAGAGTTTTGTGCTGGCTTTCCTAAAGTTTGATCAGAAACGGCTGGAAACTTAGGTGACAGAGCCTATAAAATCCTACCCGTTTCTCAGATTACATGTAGAGGTGCAACCTTTCTTTCCCCTCATGCTGTGTAGCTCATCTTTGCCACCAGGTCTTGAGACGTCTCTTGTATAAGCACTGGCCCTGCTTACTCATACCACTATCCAAGTAGAAATTGCTTTCCCTCCACCCTAGTTGATCCCATGAAATGAATATAATGGGGGTAAACACTAAACAATATTTGATACAGAGCTATGGTTTTCCAGATTTTTCCCCTTGTTCTAATCCAATATATTCCATTGAAAACAACTTCTGAAGATCCCCACACTTTCTGTTCTGCCACATACCAGTGTGTTAACTTATGTAATACTTGATAAGTATTGACAAGGCCTGAGAACCTGCATACGTTCTCATAGCTGCTTTAACATAAAAATGGGTAAACTAACATGTAAAGCCTGTGATGGAGGAGAAGTAACCTGTGTGTCTTTCCTGGTCTTGTTGTCTGCATGATAATTCTGTCACTTGGGCAAAAAATCAGAAAGTTTGTTTTTAAAGATCCTGTAACCTTCATTGTTGCCTTGAGTAGCAGTGAAGAAGTTGACGGATTGCAGGTTCCTATTTGTAGTCAGCAAAACTCCTTTTATGTCTCATTCTTTGCCAGAAAAGAAAAGGAAGCTACTCAGTCAAAAAGATATAATACTCCATTCAGGAAAGCAGAGAAAGAAGTTGGAAACAAAAGGAGCTGATTGCAGGAGTTCGTTATTCCCAAGGAAGTGAGTACAGGCAGAAGTAAGTTACAGCTCAGAATAGTCAGGGCATGTGAAGGAGAATCACAAAAAGCACTACTTAAATTGATAAAAAAGCCTCTGCAATTCATGTCAATTTCTCTTGCTGCAGAAGTGGAACTATTTTTGTCTTCTAAATACTGTGTGATTTTTTTTAATCAAACACTCATTTAAATTTTTAAATTTCTTTTTTTTTTTTTTCCTTCTTACTGTCTGGTAGCATCACTTTCATGCCTTCCTGACTTTTTCCATTTGTCTTTTCTTTTTGTGCCTTATAACTTTTCAAATATCTTCCCTAACTTCAGAATCATTAGGTACTGTCAAAATTATAGCTCTTCACTGGATTCTTTGTTACAGAAAGACAATAGGGGACTTTAGTCCTTGCTTAATAAAACTTCAGTTTCTATTCAGCACAGAAATTGCCAAGAAACAGTCTTGACATCCTAAGGAAACTTAGACACATGTGGGAAGGTCCCCTCTAAATCTAGGCAGTGACATTAAGGTTGTTTGTAGAATTAAGAAGAGGAGAGAAGAAACACAAGCAAAGTGAGGTTAAAGAAATTTATGCACTTGTGTGTGTGGACCACCACTTGTATTGGGAAAATTTTCTTCACTGAAAGGGTTATCAAGCACTGGAACAAGCTGCCCAGGGAAGTGGTTGAGTCACCATCCCTGGAGATATTTAAAAGACATGTAGATGTGGTGCTTAGGAACATGGTTTAGTGGTAGACTTGGCAGTGTTAGGTTTATGGTTGGACTCAATGTTCTTAAGGGTCTTTTCCAGCCTAAATGATTCTATAATTCTATGACCCTATTCCCTGTCTCCTTGTGTGCACTGCTTAACTTCATTGAGATCTCTATTGAAGTGAGCTTGCCAGTCAAAAGGCATAAAATATCTGTAATTGTCAAGCCACTACATGACAACAGCTTTACTTCTTCAGCTCTTGCTCTGGCTAATTACCTTAGTCTCCTTGAGAGGTTGTCATAGCCACGTAAGCCAAATCCATCTATTTACAATTTTCTTCCTTTTGCTTCTCCCCCTTCAATGGGCCTCAAATATTTTTGATGTATCTTGAACTTTGGATACATTCTTGAATATAACACACATTATTATGATGGAATTCATGAAATGTGTGTAATTTCTGGAGAAAATAAGCCAAGTCTGAAACATTTGTAGATTAAAGCTGTTGTCAATATAACCTGTGCTATAATCTATCTTCTGTTCAGATATAGATAGAACTATTATCTTTCTTTTATATGCATGCTAATATTTAGAGATTTATAACATAAAATAAAATGAAATAAAGAATTTTAAAATTGACCTGTTTAGGCTAAAATAGAGAAGAGTCAGAAGGTATATACAAGAAAATCTCCAAATGTATAAAAGTCTTTTTAAAGAAAGAATGTCTGTCTGAAATTGTGGAAGAGAGAACAAACAGTAAGCAGCTTAAATTGAATTAACTAAGATTTAGTTTAGATATCAGAGAACCTTTTTGTAATTGTAAGATTAGAGAAGCAATGGAATTGGTTGCCTGGGGAAGTTGTGAAATCTGACTCACGAGTCTTCAAAAACTGCACCTTAAGCATCTGTTAGAAAAGACATATGGTTGTTTATTCCTTGAGGCAAACAGTGCACTAATGACATGAAGTCCCTTTCAGTTCTATGTTACTCATGTCCTATTTGGGGAGGGGGGTGTGGGGGTGTGGAAGGGAGAGGGGAGTGGACCTGCAGGGGTGGCTTCTGTGAGAAGCTGCTAGAAGTTTCCCCTATGTCCGACAGAGCTGATGTCAGCCAGCTCCAAGACAGAGCCATGACTGGCCAAGGCTGTGCCCGTCAGTGATGTTGGTGGCTCCTCTGGGGTAACATATTTAAGAAAGGATAAAAATGCTGCACAACAGCAGCTGGGAGAGAGGAGTGAGAATATGATGTGAGAGCAACAACTCTGCAGACACCAAGGTCAGTGAAGAAGGAGAGGGAGGAGGTGCTCCTGGTGCCAGAGCAGAGATTCTCCTGCAGGCCATGCTGAAGACCATGGTGACACAGGTTGTCCCCTTGCAGCCCATGGAGGACTATGGTGGATCAGATATCTACCCTGCAGCCCATAGAGGACTCCATGCCGCATCATGTGAACATACCCTGAAGGAAACTACAGCCTGGGAAGAGCCCGTGTTGGAGCAGGCTCCTGGCAGGACCTGTGACCTGAAGAGGAGCCAACAAAGGAGCAGGTTTTTTGACAGGATCTTGACCCCTTGAGGACCCATGCTGGAGCAGTCCATTTCTGAAGGACAGCACCCTGTGGAAAGGACCCACACTGGAGCAGTTTGGGAAGACCTCCAACCTGTGGAAGGGACCCATGTTGGAGAAATTTACAGAGGAACACCTGTGAAAATTAGTTTTTTCTCTTTTTTTTCTCTTCAATTCTGACTAAGACTGTCCTTTTCCATTTCTTTACTTTTTGGTTGATATTACTTAATACTGTACCCTTTTGCAAAACATTAGAGATTCTCTTCAGCAGTCCTTAGCTGTTGCTTGATGCTTGTTGCTTGATTCCTTTTAAATGTAGTTCTGCATGGCTGGACCAGAATTTAAGTGAATATTATACGCTAAGGGTGACTTGTAACTAGCTGTTAGCTAAACTGCTACCTTTCAACACTTAATCTGGTTTGTTTTGTTTAGTGATTAAACTCTATTTAGATCTCTTTATTGTTTTTTGGTCATTATAATTTTACTATGAAGTACAGTTCAGATCAGAACTGTTGGCACCATATTACACTTCGGTACTGAAGACAGCTTTTCAGAATCGCCTTTTGTGATTTTTAAGAATTATATCTTAAGTATGAACTTCAGAAGCTCAAACTAACTTTAAAATGTTAGGCAATATTGCCACTTACTCTGGTCTTATATAAAGCAAAGTTATGAAGTACCAGGAAAGGCATCTAGCAGGATGTTATTTGAGGATTTAGAAGGAGCTGGAATAAGTGGCTCTATGTAACAGAAAAATTGAAGCTTTGCCTCAAATATCTGTCAGGCTGAATGACATTAAGTCATGACATAATGGAAGGAAATTTTCTGTAAAAAATTATAGAAGCACATTCTCCTATGAAAACTGTACATAATTTACTGGGTCTCCAGCATCTTGCAATTACTATAGGATAGATAAAGTCTACTTGACATACCGTGAGGCAGAGCAATTTTGGGGCATGGAAATTGCAGTCTTGGAGGACATGTTTTTTGCCATATTAATATAAACCCCAAAACTGGCTGAATAATTCTGCTTATCTTTAGCCATATTAAAGTATGCTCAGAGTGATGGATTAGTCGTCAGGTAAGACAATCAAAACTGCAATTTTTCACTTCAGAGGCACCAACGCAAATGTCAGGGATGCTTAGCTAGCCATGAGGAATAAACATTTATGAATGAAATCTATTCACTAGAAACAAGGCAGTATAGATGTTCCTTGTGAGCGAACTGAATTGCATTTAAGGAATATTTGGCTCTTTTGGCATGAGTTTCTGTTTCCAGCAGAAACAACCCAGCAAAGCTCCTAGTAACATTGTTAAGTAATTGCGTAGTTTTCTAATTATCAATATTAGCTAATTGCTTTGGCCTACAGCCAGTAGTAGTTGTTTTTTTCATTCTTTAGTGTTGTGAATTGAGTTGTACTCTCTCAAAACTGCCTAGCATATCAAAATTGTATGAGAAGAGTATTGCAATGGTTTCCTTATTTTGCGCAGCTTCACTTCAGAAACAATTCTATTTTGTCTGTGTGCTTATAACAGTGTGAGATTGTATATGTATGAAATGGCATCAAAGCTTTGCACATGACATTTTTTTGTTATTTTCAGTCAAAGAACATGCTACATATTACCTGTATCTGCTTTTTTTATTGACTCTATGCTTCTTCTAGGCCACCTAGGTTACCAAACAGTAAATACCTTTGAACAGTCTTATCAATTATTTTCATAACTCCAGTATGCTGCATAGCTGGATGAATTCCAAACACCTTTCAGTTTCAAAACGAGATCTTCTTCCAGCTCTAAAAGGAAGAGGATTTTCGTATCAGTGTAACTATTTGCATGATTGAAAAGCTGAATACATCTCTTCTTGTTTTATTTTCAGCTAAAGTATCCAAGTATCCAAAACATTCTGTTAACCTTCTGTGGTAGATTTAGTGTAAAGTAATACCAAATTTAATGCAAACAATTTTAGATAACCTAATGATAATGTTTAATTTAAAAAAATATTTTCTGTTGTTTTGAGATTTTTGGGGACAGCTCAAGTCTAATCTTTTTCTTAATGTATATTGGTTACATTTTTGTGATCTTTTCCTAGATGGATAAACTTGGCTATGTAAAGACTATCATGGACAATTCAAACAAAGTTTAGCATTAAAAGTTAAATGACACAAGTGCTTAAGCCATTTTGTCTTTTCGCCACATATGGGTCTCTCATATACATTTATTTTACATATTTTGGCTGAGTAAATTTTACTTTGATTTTTTTTTTGAAGATCATTAACTTCTTTCTTGTTCCAAGGTTCTTTCACACTCCATATAGTCACTATTTTTTAATACTCTTGGACAATCATCAGTGGAGTGTCAGGAGAAGTAAGTCTGAGAGTTGCCTATTATTATTATTGTTATTATTTTTATTATTATTATTATTTGCTTATTATAGAGCTCAGAGGGTTGTGGTTAGTGGTGCAGAGTCTAGTTGGAGGTCAGTAACAAGTGGTGTCCCTCAAGGGTCAGTACTGGGTCCAGTCCTGTTCAATATATTCATCGATGATCTGGACGCAGGGATAGAGTGTACCATCAGCAAGTTTGCTGATGACACTAAACTGGGAGGAGTGGCTGATACGCCAGAAGGCTGTGCTGCCTTACAGCGTGACCTGGATAGGCTGGAGTGTTGGGCAGAGAGGAACCTAATGAAATTCAACAAGGGTAAATGTAGGGTACTGCATCTGGGGAGGAATAACCCCATGCATCAGTACAGGTTGGGGGCTGACCTCCTGGAGAGCAGCTCTGTGGAAAGGGACCTGGGAGTCCTGGTGGACAACAGGATGACCATGAGCCAGCAATGTGCCCTGGCGGCCAAGAGGGCCAATGGCATCCTGGGGTGCATCAAAAGGAGTGTGGCCAGCAGGTCGAGGGAGGTCATCCTCCCCCTCTACTCTGCCCTGGTGAGGCCGCATCTGGAATACTGCGTCCAGTTCTGGGCTCCCCAGTTCAAGAAGGACAGGGATCTGCTGGAGAGGGTCCAGCAAAGGGCTACAAAGATGATTAGGGGATTGGAACATCTTTCATATGAGGAGAGGCTGAGGGATTTGGGTCTCTTTAGTCTGGAGAAAAGAAGATTGAGGGGGGATCTTGTTAATGCTTTCAAATACTTGAAGGGAGGATGCCAGGGGGATGGGAGCAGTCTTTTTTCAGTGGTGCCCATTGATAGGACGAGGGGTAATGGGCACAAACTTGAACATAGGAAGTTCCATCTTAACATGAGGAGGAACTTCTTTACTTTGAGGGTGGTGGAGCACTGGAACAGGCTGCCCAGAGAGGTTGTGGAGTCTCCCACTCTGGAGACATTCAAAACCCGCCTGGACGCTGTCCTGTGCAACCTGTTGTAGGAGACCCTGCTCTGGCGGGGGGGTTGGACTAGATGATCTCCAGAGGTCCCTTCCAACCCTGACGATTCCGTGATTCTGTGATTCTGTGATTATGAAGCACTCGTGGTCCTGATGACTTATTACCTGGAAATACTAGTCTGGAAAATTCCTCAGTGACAGATATTTATATAGTTGTCTTCATGTGATCTAAACATACCAGTCCTGTTGGTTTCCTTGGTTAGATGTGATATGGTGCTGCCTACTTCATAGATTTGTTGGTTTATATATATGAAACGTCTTTTTTCTTGTTTTATACATGTATGTATATATATATAAAACACCAACAAAACCAAAAAATATAAACAGATGTTCCCAGTTCAATGGTTTCCTTCTAAAACTTGAACTGGAACTGTTGAGAACTTCTGTATCACATCTTCAGTGAAGGTCTGAAATGGACAGATGTGGGTTTTTTTTCCTTTCCAGGACTTCCTTTGAGCATTGAAGGTAGGATTCATTTCACATAGGTGTTTAATATACAGATGTCCAGTTCCAAGTAAATCAGTCTGAATTCATTTTACAGTCAAAGAGACAATTAAGTTGTCTGAGGTAATGTTTCCTCTGGTCTGCTTTAAACATCTTGAATAAGGTGAGACAATACATGCTCTACCAGTGTTCGTCTATCTTCATCGACTATGGAGGGACCTCTGGGTCATTAATTTGACAAATCTGTCCTCTAACATTTCTTGTTGGTCTTTCTATGCCAGTGAAATCCTGCCTTAAAATATATGACAAAGCACATAAAACAGTTTCACAAGCTTTCTTTATTATCTTTAAAATCTCCAAAGGTAATCCAAATTCTATCAATGATCCAAGTTCTCGCACTTGAGCATTATTAGTTCTTTAAATATTTTCTTCAAATGTAATATGATAACAATTTTTTCTGTCAGGTCACAGAAACAAGGGCTGTATTTGGATTTAAATGGATTGTTAATAAAACACTGTTCCACATAGGAACCTGGAAATCTAGGAAAAAATAAACGAAACGTTAAATAGTTTTTAGTGACCTAATCTTTCCCCCACACAAATGTCAACCAGTTGAGGAAACAATATTTTATTAAAAGGGAAAAAAATAAAACTTAATGAAATATATGTACCAGGCAGTACAAAATACTTCCTTTGCTGCTCTCTGCACTAGTGAGGTAAATGCCGGCAAACTGCCTGCTTCCCTTCCTTGTGTTGATACCCCCCCTTAGCCAGGGACTGGATGATCTTTCAGGGAAACAAAGCCTGATCCAGACTGACAGTGCTGCTGAGACAGAAGCTTCTTCCCCTCATCTGCCTCTCCTCTGTTTGCTGCACCAGACCCTCCCATGACCTGATCCTGATCCCAGTCTGTGTCCACCTCGACTAGCTGCTCGGCACTTGCTGCATTCCCACTAGCAGCTCTAGCTAACTGCTGCAGTGTTCCTAACCATCTTTCTTGTGCTTTTTTTTAGGTTACAATAAATGTATTATTTACGACTAACACAGTTTCTTGGAAACAGGAGAGTCTTAGCAGACTTCACTGTCTTGTAGCTCAAAGGAAACTAAATGTCAGTCCTACTTCAGAGCTCACCAAGACCTCTAAAAAAAGACCTCTAAAAAAAGTCTCTGATCTGCTTGCTTTCTGCTCCAGACTCTCACTTCTCTGTTCCCCAGAAGAAGTTATTGCTTTATACTAGGAAAGCCTCAGACATAAATACCTCCCCAGACACACACTAAGACAATTTTTTTGTACTTTATGGTATGTTTCTCTTTTTAATAGAAATGTCTCCAAACATAATGAAAAGAACATACGTAAAACAATATTTCTGCTCTACCCTTTGGTCTCTTTCAGTTTATCTGACCTTCTCTCCAATGGATATCACCAGAACACATTTCTCAGTTTCTTGGATGGAAGGAAGGCTATAGAAAGGAGGTGTGGGCAATCTGGTTTGTCTTCTGGCCTTTAAACACAGGGATTACATTTTCTTGCTAATTTACTCAAGATTAAAACAAAAAATCCAAGAAGACTCTGTAGGTAAATGGGAGCCATTTCAACCCAAAGTTATACATTAGCAAATTTTCTTTCTTTTTTTCTCCCCCTGCCCCCCCCCCCGCTGCTGTTGCACGATAGCAAGAAATATAACCTTCCTATCTAGCACAGATTAATATTTTCAGTGATCCTTGAAAAACAGCCATTACATTGGGTGTATTTCTAAATACACCAATACTGGGTGTATTTCTAAAACTACCAATGTGTAAATAGCTGACCCTTTAAAACTGTGTTCCACAAATAATGGAATTTCTGTTTGAATGACATTATATCTTTAGAGACTAGAGTTTGAGGCTTTAAAAAAAACATGAAAAATGCAACCATTTTTTACCAAATTAAAAAAAAAAAAAGTCACAAACAAACAAAACCCCAGAAGATTCTGTAGTATAGGGGCTATAACATGTACCTTTATATGCATGCATATATATATATATATAAAGCAGGTAATTTTTATATGGTTTAGCCACTGAAGAAAAAGTCAAAACAATAGTAACCATGGATTATACTAAATCTATATTTAGAATGCATTTGGCTATATTTTACAGAGCAGAAGAGGCAGGTGGTGTATGTCCCCTATGATCAGCCTTGTCTTCAGTGGCGTTTACATGCCAGAATTGGGAAACTTTATAGAATCCACCAATGTTATATTTTCAGATTGCTTGACATTTTTTTTGCCCAGAAGGTGAGCTCTGCCTGAAGATAAAACTTTGTATGCATATATAGTGAAAAAAAACTTGAGTCATATTTTCTTTCCAAATGTAGCACTCTGAAAATGCACAGTAATAATCATAGAAATACAAACATGAAGTAATAATTAGGCACGTTTTTGTTGTATCTTTTTCCATGTGCTACCAAGCTGTGGAAGGCAGCCTTTAAGACTTCTAAGTGCAGTGAGTAAGAACTTACATTCCACAGGATCTTACCTTCATTTGAAATGAACAAATCTATTTCGATTGCCTTCTATTTTTCTTCAGGCTAATGCTATTTTTCTTCAACAGCATAGCAGTCACTGCTGCATTGAATTGGTATAACTGTAGGAAAACCAGTCACATTTGGGTTGTAAAATAACCAGATCAGACCTGATTGGGATATCGAATTCTCTGAAGATTGCCCTGGATGATGGGAGAATAGTTTATCTTGTCATAGAAAGAGAAAGTATCATTTCTTTGCATCTCTGGGATTCTATGTGGAGGGAGAGTCACTGGCCACTTCGTGGGAGAAAAACTATTCAGTGTTCAAGGACAGCTTGCTTTTGCCAGACAGGAGATGGCAGAATGACTCACAAATTACAGTCATGATGATGCTCGCTGTCAACATATTTGACACTGCAGAGGACTTGACAGTGATTCTTTGAGAAAGATATGTCACCCAAGTGAATTGTCCCGAAGTAAAGGCACTTATATACATTTATATTTATGCATCTATGCCTGTATATGTCTTTTTTATATATTATTCCTTCTTGGAAAGCAGAGATGAAGAAGATTAAAAAAGAAGTGGAATAATTGTTTCCCCACCCCAGACATTTTGCTTAGCCCTTGAAAGCATCCTCAGTTAGGTTCCATAGGCCATGCTGAACCTTAAGAAATATCAAATATTTGTTTAACTATTGTTTCTTTTTTACTGCTGAGCAACACAATGATCTTTGAGAACAATCTTATTATGCTGGTTTTCTAAGAAGTTTTCTATTAGCTTTGTAAAATGAATACAAGTCACAGCTACTTTTCCAAGGAGCACAGTGAGAAAAATCTAGCCTCTGAAGAGTTAGAATATTCCCTAAATTTTTATTGACTTTCAATCTTTAAACCTAGATGCAGAAATAAAAGGAAGACACATTCCACTTTAACCTTCTCCCCAGTAGCTTAACGTATTTTCTTGTTTGGAAGACACTAGCTGAACTATGTTAAACTAGACTGTTCTGCTGAACAAAATTTTGGGAAGCTACATTATTCCTAAACAGAATTAAAATTAGTGTTAATATAAATTTTTTACTTAACACTAAACTCTAAATCTTATCAGTGTTTGAGAACATTTACAGTGCCCTCCTCTTTGCCCCTCCCCCAGAAGAAAACGCTGTGCATGATACGAGAAGCTGTTCAAGCAGTCCACTAAAGGGTTTCTTTTGGCTCCCAGTTTTTCAGGTGAAAGTACTTGTACATATCTTGCTGGAAAAATAGGTAATGTGAAAAAGACAGTACAAATATTCATGTTATTACTGCAAAAAACATGACAATCCTACAAAGTGTGTATACACAATTAACATGAATTAATGAGTGTAATTGCATAAGAAAAGGAAAAATAGTGATCGGTTCTGACATATTGGCAGAATTTGGTTGAAATCAGCCTTTTTTACTGATTTACACAGAAAGTGATTTTGAACAGAGTACCTTACTAAGTTTAGTAAATAGAGCACAATCCTTGTTTCCTCGTCCTTTATTTTATTGAATAGTCCACATTTCCCAGTTATTGCAAAAAGATACAGTGTTTGTTTGAAATAGAAACATATCTGTGCTAACTTGTTGTCTACCGATTTCAATATGGGTTTAATTTTATAATTAGCATATTTTTTTCTAAGGGCTTGTTTAATATGCTCCCTTGGAAACAGGTAAACATGGTTAAAAGATAAAGCAGGCGGACAAAACTGATTGCTTCTAATGTTTTAATGGATTGGCACAGTGAAAAGCTTCATTATATAAATTCATATGTTTTTCCTCTGCCTCACACTTTAAACACATTTCACGTATTTAGAATGCCTCTCTCTGACAATCGGAGTTGATCAAAGCCATTCCAAAAGGCACACATGGGCAAAAACAAAACAAAAAACCCAGAATGGTTTGTGACATACAACAGTCTTTTGTGACCCTTTTTTTTTTTTTACTTTATTCAACACTTGTAGTGTGATCAAAATGATATAAAGAAAATGCTGCTAATGAAAAATGCTTCAGAACAACTGCCCAGAGTGTGCTTGTTTTTTTTGTCCCAAGTTCCTTTTTTACAGAAGATATGGGGTATATTGCGTAACATATATTATGTGTTAACTTTTATTTTCAAATTTTATCTTGCCTATATGAGGTATAAAATAATAGGTCTTTTTAAATGTGTGGGTTTTGACCATATTTCAGTAATTGTGTCTATGAAAATAATGGAATGAATGAACCATTCACAACTGAGTCATAGCTGACTCGGCTCAGGCCAGTGGCGTGTCTGCATGTCGTGGTTTAGGCCAAATCGGCCACTGGGGACGTGGGGGACCCCAGATGGGACCGACAGATGCTCCCCTTTTCCCCTTTTCAAAAAGAGAGGCAGAGGAGGGAAAAAGAGACTTAAGAGTTTAGAAGAAACTGAACTACTTTAATGAGATATTAATAATAACATACAAGGAAATAATGAAATATATACAAAACTGTATCAAGCTCCCAAGATGACAATCATGACACCGTCTGGCACTGGGGCAGTCTCAGGCTGGACTCAGTGGCCGATGGGAACTGGATTCCGGGTCTGCCCTCAGGATCGGGACCAAAGGCAGACGATTGAAGTGAAGAGAGCGAAAGAGTGAAAGAGAGAGAGAGTGGAAAAAAAGGGGG
>VZSZ01004918.1:218421-247331 GCA_013398815.1 Ibidorhyncha struthersii
AACATTGGCCTTATCACTCTGAGAGAGCGAACATTGCCTGCACAATATGCTGTTAATTTCAGTAGTTAGAAGAGGCCCAGATAAGAAGTGAAGTTACTGAACAAAATTGGTCCAGTTTTACCTCAAACCAGGACACTGCGTTACCCTACTATTTGTGCAGTTGCTTTTATCTTTATGGACATAATTGCCCATTTAGATTGGGGTGACATGAATGTCCCAGGTTGCCTGCAATATGTTGCTTCAAAACACTCCAGTATTTTGATAGAGCAAGTACTATCTACTGCATTTCCATTTGTTTTTTTCCATATCTTTCCCACTGGGGAGGAGTGTGTCTAAAATCTGTTGCCCTCCATATTTGACACTTGGCATTTTGAGAGGCTGGGAACATGAGAAGGACAGACATTCATAACAGTGAATTTAAACTCCTGTTGACAGAAAAGGACTACCCTTGACATCAAAGTATTACCTCCAGAAGAAACACCACAGGAGATAGATCAGGTTGAGAGAGCTGTTAATCATTTTGCTGGCCTGTACAGATTTCTTTTAACTTTCAAAATATTTAATTCCCTCTAAGCACTGTCAATTTGATATAGTATCAACTACTCTAGCATTGCTGAGAGGGTAAAATCTAACAAGGTTTTTCTAAGAAAATAATCTTGTAGTAGTGAGCCAACCCAACAGAATTCTCATTAAAAAAGCAAGTAAGCAATTCTTATCTGTGGAGGGCGAATATGTAATCATCAGAAAGGCAAGCTGTGTGTCTCAATGTCCTTGTCATAGTCCAGAAAAGAAGAGAGGTGGATATAGTGACATACAAGAACGACTTTCAGGTAAATGCAGTGTAATCATATTTTTTGTTATACTAGCCACTTCAGTTAAAAAAACAAACATATTTGCAAACAGTGTCTTTTGGAGCAGAAAATTTCAGTAAAACCTTTCAGAGTAGTATTCCATGAAGCACTGCCTATAAGAAAAGAAGAATATTTCATTTTCAAGGGAAGTCTAAAGAATCCATATTATTTTTCACTATCACAACACTCCCTTGAAGAGTTTGACATTAAAAAGCAAAGCTCTGACATTTTAAGGAAGCATGCTCCATTCTTAAACTCTTCTTCCTGACCCTAATTCATAGCTTGCTTACTCCCTGAGTGATTGCCAATAAATCCCTCTGTGACCACTATGGCCTTACAGAGGATTCGGTCAGTCTACCTAAACTGCTTTGCAAACAGTGCTCTAACAGCAGTGTCAAGACTTGTCCACCTATGAGTTCAGGGAAAAACCTTAGAAGCATGGCCCTGGGCACAGGCCGAGGCTAAAGTGCCTGCCCAGGTAGACTAGCAGGCACACTATGCATTTTTAAATTCATTAGTATGGCCTTAGGCAGTTTGAAAAATTAAGTAAAATAAAATAACAAGAACGTGTTCTGAAACAGCCATTATTTTTCTTATGCTGCCTTCAAATTATGCTTTTAAGAAAAAGAAAATCATAGTGAAACTTTTTTTTTTATTTGGGGAAAAAAAACCACCATTTTCAGATTTTCTAAGTTTTAGGTTTTTTGGCGGGGTGTTGTTTGTTTGTTTGGTTGGTTGGTTGGTTTTGGGTAGTTTTGGTATTTTTTTCAGTTTTTCTTTCTCTATATTTAACCAGAATATTCCTTGACCTTGATGACATATTGGCAAGTTTATGAGACCTGCTAAATCACCCCAACATTTTCTAATGAAACAACGTGTTTGGTCAGATATGTTCCAGCAAAATGATTTTAACAATGTGACATTTAAAAACTGTTCACCCAAGAAACCCCTATCAAATGGAAAAATAACATCATTATCTTTTTGCTTGCTCACCCCTTTTCTACCTTTGGTCATGTCACAGTTGCTATCACTGCATTGCTATCCAGTTCTGGTCTGAGTGGCTCACACTGCAACTTGACATCAGTCAATACTGTTTTGAAACTGGGAACATCTGCTAGCTCCATTTACAATAAATAACTAAATCAGGTCTCTATCAGCCGTTTGAAAATTCATGGTCTAGCCATAATGATTCACCTACATGTGCATATGAGGCTCTGGAAGAAGTCTGGCGCAAAGGTTGCAACAAACTACTTCAGTGGACCATAGTTTCCTGACTAAACTGAAAAAGAAGTTTGGCTTCAAAATACAATCAATTCCAGAACAATGAATGTGTGGGATTGTAATTGGTGTTCAAGTCAAATATGGAAGAATTGTTTCTTTCGGTGAATGCTCAGTTCAATCTTCATAGCTTATTCCAGCCTTGGTCTCCTGAGATAAGACTTCCTTCAGAGCTGCCAAATGGGATGGAAATGACTTGCAACTTATTTAGAAGGTAACAAGTACCACTGAATTAAGTTGGATTTGAACTGGAGCAGAGACACTGAAAATAGACACAAAGACATTCTATTAATAGCAATTTCTTGAAACAATAAGTACCTGTATCTGTTCTATATATATTATGCTTGTGTATATTAAATATATTTATTTATTTATCTGCTTTTGAGACTAAAGAATAAGGCTATATATATTTCTGGGATTTGTGAAATATATTGTAATGCATTATAACCCAAACCCAGTAAAATATTAAGCTGAGTTTTTTGCAGCAGAACTATATATTGCGTGCTGACTAGTATTGGCTGTAGTAAAATAAATCCCACTGAATTAAATCTCATGGGTTCTAAATGATGTCTATTTTTCTAAACAGTTTGAAAGGTGGTGTCATCAAGTGTATTAACTGCAAATCCCATGTTTTACCATGTCATTATCCCTTAGGAAAAAAAAGCAAAAGCAAACGACCTTCTCTTTTTCTGGCAGTCCACCACTATCCATGTCTTTCAGATCAATAGCTTCCCTTACTGGAAAAATGTAATCGAAAAGAAAATTGGCAAGCAGCTACCTCTTTTGACTGAGCAACTCGGCAGACTGTTCGGCATGCTTCCTTGAAAATGTATATAGCCTTTATCCTGCAATTGGTTCTGCGTGGACAGGTTCCACTTTTGTGTAACACTTTGTTGGAATTTCTGTTGCTTTCTAGGCTTTTAGAGATAATGGGCTCAGCCAAGGCCCATGAATCTGCTATCAGAGTTGTAATTGCAAGATTGGGGCTTTTATTGCTCTTTCTTTCACCCTCTACATGTACATGTACATAAACCTGCTTGAGACAGTTGTAAGCCAGGAAGCTTATGTGCTGTGCTTTAGCAGTGCAGCACAGACACTGCTACAAGAGGCAAGCTACAAAACTGGTTGGAGTAACTTGGAAAAGTCACTAAGACACAGTAAAACCTGTGCTTCTATGCCCATATCATTTGTCGTGTCTGACATACTTAGCTACAAACTTGCTGGGACATTTTCCCAGTAACTTTTTTTTTTTTTTTCTGGAAAGAAAAGAAGGATGGAAATTCCAGAAATCTTTCAAGAAGTAATAACATATATCAGGTAGCAACACTGCAGTGAAGGCTCATTTTGAGTTTTAATGCTCAGTAAGTAGCTCTCGAACAGATTTCTATTAAAAGATGTCTTTAAAAAGCTGATTGTGTTAAATACATGATGGATAATTATTGTCTATCTAAATAATTATTTTACAGATTATTTTCTCCCAATTAATTTTCATAAGAAAGATTCCATACCTAACCCTTCACAGGAGAAAAAAATAGATATGGATTTACAAAAGACAGAAAAAAATATTTTGCTCTGTCTGTAATGATTTAATTTCAGTTTTATCAAAAGCACAACAGAAATACTTTCAGTAGTGGAATTATAGAGGAGGGAACCATTTCTTTAGGTCGTAGTACTAGCCAGAGCTCAGGAACTCAAAACCTTTCACTTGCTTTTCTGCTTCTTTTTTGCCTTGCTTTGAAAAGATTCAGGTTGTTGTAAGGACACATTTTTCATCCCAATTCCATCTTGCTTTCTGCATTATACCTCATTGCAGAGTATGTCCAAAGCAAAGTTGCAATATTTTAAAGGGAAGGCGGGGGCGGGGAGTGGAGTGGAGGGAAGAAAGTGGTACTATGTTTTTAGATTTACACAAATGTTAGTGCTTGTAGTAAGTCAGAACAGTTCTTGTGCATTTACTGGTTTTGGCCTCAGCCAATGACTCCAACAATGCATTTTGGCAGCCACAAACTAGTGAAAATCAAGGAAGTCAGAATTGCAACCTTTCCCACATGTACATCTTCTATGCCAAAAGGATATGGGGAGGCAAATACATTACTATGGCAGCTCTCCATCATCAGAGAATTCCCCTTGACTGAAATAATCCTACAGTGTCTGTTAGAATGGCTTTATGACTTTAATATAGTGGAGAATTAAGACAAATGAGGGTCTGGAGATTTGGAACAGTAAAACCTCTCCAGATGGAAAAGCTTCTACGATTTATCAGCTTCTCTCAGGCAACAAACACTACTTTTTTAAGAAAAAAAAAAAAAACAAAAACAAAACACAAGTAAGGGAAAGAACAGCAAAAGAAAAAAAAAAACCAAACCATTTTGTGTTTTGATTTTTCATTTAAATCTTCGTTTCACATTTTCATTTTAGGTATGTGATTTAAAGCTTCACTTCAGTACAAGAGGTGATTGGGGAGAAGGGCTTTTCTCAGAGATGCTTAGAATGGTTTGATCATCATTCAAATACTGATGAACTAAGAGCGTTTACCCACAAAAAGAATATTTTGGCATTCACCCGGCTTTTAAAAAAATAAAACCAGAACACTTTGAACATAGGAATGAGTGCAGCAAGGACAGCAAACAAGACACTAGTTTGCATTGCTAGAAGTAGCTAATTTAGATGAGGTGCATCTTTGAATTGTTTTGAATAGGTTGAAATTTGAATTTGAAATGTGAACTTTCTTTTAATTTCTTCCATGGGGTAAGCCTACACTCCTCTGTGGAGTGCAATACTGAAATGTATCCACTTACATCCAAAGTTATTACAAATTAAATTTAGCTGGAGTTAGTCCTGTGGGAATTATCCAAGTTAGAGCACATATGCATGCATGTGTGTGTGTCTGTAAAATCTTATGTTTCTATTTTGCACTGGGATTCTGTTATGAATCGATGCATATTAAAGATTATATGTTTTGATGGATGCTTTGGCCAAATGTTGAATTCAATTCATCTTATAGACCAAAGTTCAAGATATTGTTCTGTAGACAAATGAAGAAATTCCACCATGTGTTCCCCTGGATTATTTAATAGGGAGTTTTAAACCTGTTGGACCTAAAAATTATTTAGAATCATTTTAACAAATTTAAGCAGTGCCGTGATTTGTGTCAGTAAGAACTAATATTTATTAGAGTGTTCACTGCAAACATAAAGTACATTTCAAGGAAAGTACATTTGTCAACAAAAAAACAGAAAGGAACTAAGCCCCTCTCGTATTACTAGTGAGTCACCATATGGGCGAGTTGTTGCTCATCTTTCCTACTGCTTTAATGAAACTTTGTTTTATAATGTGTTGTCAGATTCCATCACTGTTTGGACCACACCACAATGAATGCAGCCTGCGTAGCTCTTATTAACCTAGCTTTAGTTCAGGCAGCAGTCACACTAGAGAAGCAACTGTCACAGTAAAGACAGAGCAGCTGAGCCTTCAAACACATCACAAGCCTCCAAACAAATCACTGCACAATCTCAGGACTTTAGGCAAGTATTCAGTGGTTGCTATTCACACCCTAACTTCTAGATTTGAGTTAACACAGGCAACAGGTCAGTAAATGTAGGCATCTGTGTGTCCTGAATCACTCATATCTGATAAGATTTTTGAAATAAAGACATACCAAGCCTCTTGGAACCAAAAAGAGCCTGACTGAGAACATACATATCTATTAAAAGACTTTCCCTTTCTGTGATGTACCTGAAGTCTAAATGGAGACAAACGCTGGGAGAGAGTAATGTTCAAATCAAAGAAATCCTCTTTGTAGGGAATGTTATCTTACCTTGCTACGGTAATACATGCATTTATGGGTAAGCAGCTAGCAGCGCATATATAACTTCATCACTTTCTGTTCATGTTTAGACCACTGCTAGTTATTGCTGTGGGTTGATTATGATGGAAGGGTAACTTAGACATATCTGTGATAGCTTTGCACTAAAAGCTGGCAAAGCACTCAGATAACAAATCTGTAGTGACTTTAAAATCACTGAAACTAGAATAGGTAGTTTAACATTAGTTTGGATACATTGGCACAATGCTTCAGACACGGTGGTGTAGGTACATCCTTTATACATAGTTCGTGATCACAGCCACTCTCATTGATCTGATGAAAATTTGCTGAAAGCCTTGGGAAGAACGAGCTCAATGATTCCAAATGAAATATGGCCCACTTACAAAGTTATGGATCAAAAGTGTTAAGTTTAAAGGGCTTTCAAATATTTCTTTCTGGAGAAGTACATACAGAAACAGTAGAAAAATCAGAGAAATTCTGTATGTGATTTAGTTTATTAAAAAGGGGCTAGCAAGAGTCATAGAATATAAAAATATACTGCAAATCTTACCAATACACTGAAATAAGCTATAAAAAAAAATGACTATAGCTATTCATGTTTCTCTCCTGTAGTGTTAACAAATACTGATTGATGCATTCCATTTCTTGTGATAAAAACAACAATAGCGGCTGCAATGGTGAATCGTTAAAGGCACCATTCATCAAGTTTGAATTCTAAGGGCCAGCTGCCTTTATATCTAACAGAGAGGTTCTGCAGCTTTAGGAGAGAAATGAGAATGCAGCCAGCAGGAGGAGCGACAGCATCACAGGGGAAATTGGTACGCAGTGGAAGTAAAATACATTTGCAGGCTGTGGTAGGTGTTGTCCAGAAAAAGCAGTGGCAGCTGTGCTGCAGGTAGGTGAGTGGGAGAAATGCGCTGCTGTAGCCACAAAAAGCCTGAGCTCTGGAGAGTTGGACAGGCATTTTGTTTTCAGGAGAGAGAAAGAAAGAGGGGGAAAAGCGAATTGAAATTTCAAATGTCTTTCTTCAAGGAAATTTGGATATAGCAATGTTTGTTTTCCTCACAACTGAGTGTTGCCAGAGGGAAAGAAAGGAGCAGAAGGAAAAGGACAAAAAAATGGGAGTGTTACTGGTATCATCCATTCCTGTATGGTGGAGGTGTATCAATGGAGAAATGCAATTCTTTCAGTAGAGCAGTAGAATTTCAATGTGATTATAGAGCAGGCAAAATGTAGTTAATAACTATACCAGATGGAGCTTCATCTGCTGGGGATTCATTTTAGAAATTGAGAAATTATTGGTAAATATGGGCTCTGTCTTTTTAAATTTAAAATCTTGGGAAATACTGACATCCAGTTTTGATGTTTAGCCAGGAGAAACAGTTATCTTGAGGGATAAAGGTGATAAGAATGTTAATTTGAGCAGAGACATCAAGAGCTATTTGCATGTTAATCAAGTCAGCATCAGCAAAGGCTCCAAATGCAGAGTACATCAGCTGAACTTCTAACATAAACAAGAACATGTTTCTGCCTCATGAATGCTTGACTACAGAGACATACAAAACTGAATCTTTTTGAAATATAATCTGGGTCTAGGACACTGACAAAAGAGAGAGAGATGAGTTGATGGGTAAAAGATGGATCCTATCCTTAGATATAATTGTGTTTCTGGGAGCAGGAACATTTTCCAAAAAAACCCCAGTAAATAGTAAAACAGAGAGAAATTACTGAATTTAGTTTTTCTTGATAATACACTATAGCAATAGATATTTGTATGTTGACAGACACAGGCACCAGGAAAAGGGTAAAAACTCCAAGAGTCATTAAATGACTAATAGGGTTGGATTGTTTGCTAGTTTCATACAGTCTCAGAAGTCATAAATCTACCACTGACTTCCACTCAGAAGGCCTGGGAGGATCTGTGGAGCCGGGGAGGTTTAGACTGGGTATTAGGAAAAATGTCTTCACTGAGAGGGTTATCAATATGGGAACAGGCTGCCTGAGGAAGTGGTTGTGTCACCATCCCTGGAGGTGTTTAAAAGACATGTAGATGTGGTGCTTAGGGACATGGTTTAGTGGTGGACTTGGGAGTTTTAGGTTTAAGGTAGGACTCGATGTTCTTAAGGGTCTTTTCTCACCTAAATGAATCTATGATTCTAATTTGCTTAGTGTAATACACATACCAATAGAACTGGAGCATACACATCCTTTCCCGCAGATATTGCCATAAGAGTAGACCTACACTGCTAGATTGGTTGGGACACTTGGATCCTTGATGTTGCCAGCACTGTGTAAATGTCCCCCTGTTCCCAGGTTCTACTGAAAACGCAACTCAGTGGAGCCCTAGGGATCTTTCACTCCTGTGGTGCCACAGGCAATTGCTTTAACCACCCCATGCAGTGACATATGATCTGAAATTTATTTTCTTGGCATGACAAGTATATTGGGTCAGTAGTGATTCTTCTAAAAAACACAAATGTATGCCCAAATCAGAGCCCAGCCTAACCAGTTCAAACTGGAACAAGGTAGACCCAGGTGAACAGGACACTTGCTGCAATCTGTTCACATGTCAGGTCTGCACCTGGCTGCTTGGCCGTTATGTGCAACGACTTCTCCTTGGGCTGTAGCTTCTACGAAGTGCTTAACATTGCGTTTAGTGTGCTTACAGGAGGGGTTACTGTTTTAACTCTTCATTGTTTTATTTATTAACTTGCCAGAATCAGTCACGTATATTCATTAGCCAAAAAGCCTCAAGTCAGTCAGCACTACTGTGGTTTTCATCATCTTCTGGTCCCTGTCAAAAATGCTACAAAAAAGAAAATGTTGCTGTTATGCAGCTTATTCCAGATTAACCTGGGCAGTCTGAGATACACAGAGGCAGCCAAGTATCACCTGCCTGGGTGATACCCCCAGGCAGGCTATAGCCAGTGACAAATGACCACAAAGAGACTACAGGAACTACTGCTTCCTCATCTAGTCATCTATTCATCCCTCAGCAACCCTGTACCTTGCAATAGCCACAAGCATCTTCACCCTACATCTCAGAGCATGCAAAATATACTCTCATTTCTGAGCCATATGCATTATGACACTAGCGGTCTTCAGCTAAGCTTCACATTACTTCAGAAACTTCGGAAAACTGCATGCAAAGCAGTAATTTTGTCATAAAGTCAAAGTAGTTACCACGCAGGGCAATGGTGCACAGTGTGGATGCAGCCAGTGACAGAAGCAGCCGTGAAATGCGAGCCACTTTCTACCTTTCAGCCTCTAGATCAAGGCTTTTTCCTTGTGGCAGATAATGTTAGAGATGCAGACATGGTTTACCACTTGTAAACATCTGTATCACAAAAGAATGGTTATTTACCTAATTACTCACCAATTTTCCATTGTTTGCTTTGTCAGATCATTTTTTTTCTTTTTACTGAACCCTACAAAAATAGAGATCGCTTGCTGGTGCCTAAACATTGATATACGTAGTAATTCAACAACCTAGCTAAAGAAAATTCAAATTCCTCTGAGTGTGGTTCTAGATGAAAACATGACAAATTGGGCTTTCTTCATGGTCATAAAGAACTAGCTATCTCTGTTGTTTCTCAGTGTAGAGAAAAAGTGAAAAGGAAAACAACCACTGAACAGACAAAAATTTCTATTAAAAAAAACCCAGAAATTAAAATGTTAAACAGTGTATACACGTACAGTGTTTTAGGACAGTGTATCTCAAAGAAATCAGGACCTAATGGAGGTATACACAAGTCTATTGTACAGGAGGAAACAGTTCATCCTTTATAGGTTTTATTTCTGAGGTCTGTATGAGGAACTGGAATCTTTGTAAAAAGGTAGGATAAAATTTACTTTGTGTGACAGGTGTAATGAGTAAATAGCAATTGCTCTTCCACAAAACACTATCTTTAGTGATGGTCTGGACATTGTATTTTCCTATTAGAAATATAAAATTCATATTACTTAGAAATTCCTATGACCTTTGCACTCCATATTTATTCAATAGTTTCCCTCTCTCATTGCACATGCATATGTATCCATATCTATGTCTATATATCTGTATTTATACAGAAGTATCTGGAAGAGTTTCTTCAAGTTGAAAAGAATAACTGAAACTCAGCCTACAACTATATGGTTTTATAAATATTTTAAATATTGTTATTTTCCCATCAATGATCTTGGGAATTATGATAGTCCAGGTGTTTTGAAAGGTACTATCAATGGTATGGAGCTTCTACATGGGTTCCCCGGTTTGAAAAAACAAGTAAGAAAACAACTTTCTTCCTTCTGCTAAGACCAATACCTAATTTATTCATAAATATAAAGAGATATTAGGAGAAATTAGAATCTGTACAAGTTCATGAGTTAGTGAACACATATTTGCAGGTATATTAAGGCTTCAATATATGAACAGAAATTCAGTCAAGGTACAGAAGTTAATAAGAAATTTTTGGTTAGTTTAAAAGTTTTTTGATTAGTTAGTGATAGCTCTTGGTGAGAGCCTAGAAGGAATATGCAATGCATTGAAACATGCCTACTCTGTCTCACCATGATAAAGTCTTCCCTTTAGAAAATATATCAATGCGATTTGGCTAAGCCATAATCAAGTGCAAATGTCCCCATATGTTAAGAAGAGATAATGATGGTCTATAAGTTTGTACTGAGAAACATTAAATATATATTTTAAGACAAAAAGAATTAGTAGTAAAGAAAAAAATGTTGTTATTGACTGTGATAAATAATTCATACTCCTATATCTTTCTTCATTTCTTTTTAATTTCCTATTTCTCCCTGTACATAATCCAAAAATAGATTCTGTATCTTTTTGAAATATCTCAAGCTTGTTAAAAAGGGAGCCAAGAGAATTGATGATGCACATGTCTGTAGGGAAGCATAATAAGGGTCTATTCTGAGGTACTGAGAGAAGTGGATATAGATGCCTTAGGGAAAAATGTATGAAAAAGGAGTTACAAATCTGAATGCTGCTAGTTTGCAGATTTAGGATGCTCTCAGTAAAAAAAAAAAAAAAAAAAAAAAAAAACAACCCTAGAAACTAATTTTTTCCTGACAAGAAAAAAGAAGTTCAGGTAACACTGGTATTTTGAGCCAGACTGGGACATGAAGAGAGGTGGCAAATATATTGCCAAGTTGAGGCCATATGCCAAGTTTTACTTCTTTACATATTCACCAAAAAGCAGAAAGTGTCTCTACTTAAGCATTTCTTAATTCTCAGTGCTTCATCTAAAATGACTTGTCAATACCTGCCATACTGTACCTTGGGCCTTGGGTATGACCCAATGAGATCAGAGGCTTTTGTATCTTCTCAGCCTGCATCCAGACAATGCTGTCAAAAGGCACATCTGTATATAAAAAGGAAACACCTCCTCCCATTGTCTGCCCATAACATAGATATCATTTAAAAAAAAAATAAATATATGTTTTGAAATGACACAGAATATAAACAGGAAACTGGAAAGACTAAGTATGAATCTAGGAAGGATGAAAGGCATGTGAAGTACTTTTGTGAGAACAGACAGATTAGTGAGTATTGACACAGATGGCAGCTGAGGTAAGGCTGCATTGTGATGTTTTGTATCCTCACCCCAGAAGTTTCCCAATTGACTATAGAAATATAATGCTTACATTCACTCCCTGTCTTAACACAGCCGGGTAAACGGTGCTAAACCCAACTTTCTGGACATTTTGAAGGTTTGCAAGTGGGTAACTCCCCTCCAGGGATCAGTTGCTTCAAGTCATTCTGTTTTTTCCGAGACTGGTGAACTCACTGAGAAGAGCTCTTAAGGGCATGAAGATAACACACTTCAAGAAGCGTGTGTGTCACATCTGCCCACTCCCTCACATCAGAGGAAGGAAGTGAAAAGGGCTTATATTCAAAGACGCAGAAAAAAACACAGTGCTTTCTCGTACCTTTACATTTTCTGTTATACACAGACAAGGTCTGGAAAAAGTGCTATGCATATTGTATGTCAGTTAGGTCAGAACAGATATGTCGGAAGAGACAAAAATATTTACAGGTATTAAATGATTTTCCCCTTTTCTCATTCCAGTTTCCAATTTCTGATCCTATTTTTCTAACTCCTGTTTTTCATAGTTCCATGGGTTGGCTTTTATCTCTGCATTTCATGAAAACTTCTAAGAGTTAATCCACATTTTCATCATTTGGAAAGCCTTGAAAAAGGTAACATATTTTAGCTGGTATTCCTGAGCATATGGTACTGCTGACTCCCTCTTCAGATCAGGCATTCACAGAAATGAGTCATACCTTTTTCCCAAAGTAGTATGTCATGTGTTCTTAAAATATAATGGCTGGGGCATATATATTTGCAGATCTCATAGCAGTAGCATCCAATTCATATGTTAAAAGGAATGGAAGACTTTGACAGAGAGAACAATAGTAAAGAATAAATGAGAAGAAAATAGATGAAAGATCACTTTTATAAAACACACAATTGTCTTCTTGTTTCTGCATTCCTAGGCTTTGAAATTTGGTACTTAAGAATAGCTTTGGAATCATTGTTTGAGAATGGAGAGTTAATCCAAAACTATTCAGGCATTAAATGGGTCTCCAACCTTGTTAATATTTCTACATGTGCAATATTAAAAGGCTGGAGCCTAAATATGTTGGAGGAGCTCTGTAAATGCTCCCAAAAATATAGGTATACCACAGAAGGTACAAAAGTGAAAATCTGCATAGTAACATGTCAGTTTGCTGGTTTATATAAAGACTCTAAGATTTCAGAACATACAAAGAATTTCTGAGTGAAACTTCATTTGCCTGGATTTTATGACAGAGAAGTTGTTGTGAAATCTTGACGAACTGATGTGGAAAAATGGTGTTTAATTTTTTATTGTACTATACTACTATGAGAATAAAAAAATAAAATATTTCAAGCAAAGTCAAAACAGTCCATATTTGTGCAGAGCCTAATTGATTCTCGGTGAACCTCTTCAGGTGGGCTAACAGTGACCACAGCCAGCCTTCAGGAGTCAGGAAAGGTGATCCTAGGCTTTTTCTTTTTCATATGTCAATATTTGCATGAGAAAGGAGACTGGCAGCTGCTGACTTCATTCGTTTATGAATTTTATGTGTGGGTGCTAACCATGTGAGCTGCCGTAGGAAAGCAAGAGGGTTTTGAGCCCGTGTCTGCAAGAGGCAGTGTTTCACTGCTTGCCCAGTGCAGGCTCCCCTGTTGAAGAGCCAGCCGCTTGCCAGTCAGATGCAGCCCATCTGGCTCAGCTTTTCACCACTTCATAAGTCCTTTTGAGCCTTATGAGCATTAAAGCAGGTCTCACAGTGATAACAAAGGTTAAGGCAATCATCTCTTTCCCTTTGCAGATAAGGACTTGAAAACTGCCTTTGCAGGCTCTCTCTTCTGTGCCACACAGAAAGATTTCTGCAGCCTGCAATTTCTCTTGGTTTAAACAGTATTTATCAAATGGAAACACATGTATACAGTAGGTAAGTAAACATTTGCTGCACTTTGAAGGAGAGCTTGCTTCCCTTTTGTTTCAATACCGGTATTCTTTAACAGAAGTACTTTTAAACTATACATAGGAATAGAAACAAGATAAAGGAGCTTAATCATTTCAGCTCCCATTGAACCATAAAACAAATGAATTCGTAATCATACTGTTTTATGCTTAATGGTAGTCCCTTCTGAGAGAAGGCTGGAACAGCCTGCATTTGGACAGCGCTGTATTGTTCCTAATTACTTTTTACATATACTGAGATTGGAAAATCCCTTTGGGAATAGCTTCTGAAAGAACAGGAAAACATAAGTAAATCTCCAAAGAAGAGTGAACTCGATCCCAACTGACATTAACATACACATTCAACCTTAACTTTGCAAACTACCCATGTTTGGTTGAGTTATTTTTAATGTGCTGTGTATGACTGTTCAAGAGCTTTCCCCACAATTTGTGATAACACCTGTGATGCTATGCTTTTGTTCTTCTCTGACTTTCCCTCCAGCACATTGTTCTTTTCTTTCTTCCCCTCCTGAACCATGGGTTATTTTTAGAACTTCATCACAAACACAAAGCACCAAGCTCCAGTTAAAATATAAGGAGTAAACCAAGTAAGTAACAAGGGTATATAATTTCACCAGTATTAACCCTAAACATGACGGAAAGGATCCTCAGACCCCATTTGTCCAACTGACTAAGCTCCGCTGATATGAACTAAAGTGTTTTAAATTATTAATGTATGTATGACTTGATAATGAGTGTTAATCACTGTGCCATTATTCACCTCAAACAGTGGCTGAATGCTACTTTGTAAATATTGCAAAGTTAGCAGCATATACTGCTTTTTGAACGTTTCATCTCTAATTGATCTTGCTCCAAACCTTAGTCTTCCTTGCAAGCTTTGGAAAATCATATCCTGTACAGTTAGATAGAAAATTAAGAGTGATTTGAAGAAAGACGGATTAGATTATACCAGTTTTGTCCCCACGGGTAAAGAGTAAGCCTAATTTATTTAAACTGGTAGAATTCTTTCAAGCATGCCAATTTTAGTACATTTTTCTTTAATATTCTTAAGATACACATGTAGAAAAGGATCAAAGGAGTCCTAACTAACACTCTGCTTAAGAAGAATGGCAGGAAATTAGTATTTGTTTTGTAGAATTTATTTATGCATTGTGTTAAGGTGAAAAATGCAAAGGGCTATCTAGTTTTCTCTGGAACACTTTTGAAGTCAGCCAATAGTCACTGTGGTCACTTAGTACCACTTTTTGAGCTCCTTAGTCAGTTTTAATTTAGTCAAAAGTATAATTGTTTTAGGATTTACTTAAGTTAAGACTGCAGGTGGGAGTATCTGATTGAATGCAGCTGAGTTGCACAGGACTTTATGGCTTTCTCCACTTATATCAAACTATGTAGGTGATTATAAGTCTACACTGCTATTACTCTGATATGAAATGTGATAAAACCAGAGACTGAACCTGAATAAAACTGAATGTGGTGATAAAAATCCTCTTCTGTAAATGTAGCCACATTCACAAAAAAAAACCCCAAACAAACAAAAACCAAACCAAACCAAAACCAAACCAAACCAAAAAAACAGAAGACAATTTTTTTTTTTTTTAAATTAACACTCAAAAAATTGATTTAAACTACATTAATGAAATAACTTTTTTCCCATTATAATCTCAGACTCCACAGGAAAGAGGTAGCTCTATGCTATTCTATACTGGTAAATATTCTTAAATGTAGATAAAGCTCATGTGAAAACCAATAAAGTACCTTGCCTTTTTCCATTACCTTGTACATACAGGCATACAAAATTTATAAACTGTTCCCTTAACTTATTTGCCAGGATGTTTTTGGTAGCAGAAATATATTTTAGGAGTTCATTTTTAATTGGAAAGTCTAATATGGTAATACATATTGTTCTAGATATATATTGTCAGCTTTGTGAAATGGACATTGAAATAAAGACAGAAAGTTTTTCAAAATCTCACCATGTACATTTGAGACCTATCTTCCTATTTTGGATCATTTCTATTCTGATGTCATCTTTGATTATTTTTGTTCCTTGATTTTCTACTGTCTGTAGTGATTTCACAGTGATTTGAGACTTAAGTCAATTGAGTCTTCAAGCCAGCATTCTTTATTGCCTGAAAGATTAAGACAAGTATTATTTAGATTGTGAAATAGCCATTTATTTCTTCCTGACTAGCCTTTTCAGTGGCAATGCTCTTCCATATTTGCCACACTGCTCCTTCTGATTCTCCTTTGTGCTTTAGGGAATTCAGTGTCACAGAACTTGCAGTAAACAACAGAAACCTGTTGAAAGTATTTATTTTTTTTTTTACTTTGAGGGTGGTCAAACACTGGAACAGGTGACCCAGATGTGTTATGGAGCCTTCATCCTTGGAAATATTAAAAATTTGAGCGGACATGGCCTTGAGCTACCTGCTCTGGCTGACCCTGCTCTCAGCAGGTGGTAGGACAAGATGATCTGCAGAGGTGCCTTCCAGCTCTCATCCATCCCCTGATTCTGTGATTCTGTATATGAACCACGCAATTACAGGCCACCCATCCTGCACACCAGCTCTAGACAAAATAATGGGAATGCTGATAGAGTATTCAAGAAAGTGTTAAAAGATGAGAATATAATTGGTGTCAGTGTAGTTTTTTTGCCAGAAATCAAGTGGCAGAGACATAGAATAAATTTTAACTGAAAGGCATCACTATAAAAAAATTAGTTGGAGACAGCTACTGATGAACCTGAGAAAGTGAAAACAAATTTTCTTGTACTAAATGAACTAAAGTTTTATGCTTCAGAAGTATTAATTGAAATTACCGAAGTTACCGAAGAATGTTTTCAATAAAGCAGAAGAAGAAAACTCTAGGAAGGTATAAGACAGGGTGATATCTGATTCTCAGAGTATAACCACATCTATAACAATGTACAGTCTCTTCCACTGGGAATGCAATGTTGAAGCTGACCAACTCTTTCCTCCCTCCCACAGACAACTCCATTCACTATCAGCAAATTTTATGTTTTATTGAGCAAGGAGGCCCAGAATTTACTAAGCTGGCCTGTTGTTCGGACTTGTTACTATCTTCTTTGTTCTTTCAAGGCACTAGCAGTTATGTCTCATCCTGCTCCTTATATTGCTATCCAATACTACTGCCATGCCTTGCACTGTGCCATCTCACAGTACCTTTTTTTACCACAGCTTATGAAAAGTAACACAGAGAACTAAACTGAACCCTTCAGTCACAGGAAACTTACCTGAATTCTTTTCTCACTTAAATCATACAAAACTCTCAAATAGCTTCTCATTTTGTCATACCCCCCAAAATACTTTCACACGACACCTCCTTTCCTACTCCTGCTCTTTCATGGTTTTGACCTTTGCTAGCTGGAGGAAGGAAGAACCACACAGTTGGGTGTGACCTGTTGTCAATCTTTAAGAGCAATGAGAAAGATGAAGGTGTCTGTCTGGATGTACATACAGTCTTCCCCTTGGGTAAGCATAAGATTGACGTTAATTCAGCTTCCCCTGCAAGATTTTAATGCCAACCTTCTTTTCCTCCTGCTCATTATATAACCAGCGCTGTCTGGTTTGAAGATAAATATTGAGATGGGATACAGAAGAGATATAAGAACATGTTCCTTGTAGAATACCTTATACTTAGGCTGAAGAAAGTAATAAGAAAACGTCCAACTTCAGTCCAGACAGTCGGTCCTGGAGACATGGGGCCAGGCTCATATAGCTTAAAGTTCATTGTACCTAGAGTGTCTTGTGGAATTTTATCATAAGTTAAGACAATAATCAATCTATAGCTGATATTATGAGATAAATTTTATCTACATTATAGTTTCTTAATTCTAAACTACAGCAACATCAAAAAAATATACAATGAGTACAATAATACTGCTATTTGGAAATAATTTGAAATTATTTTAATTTGCAAACAGATTCAAATCCATATTGGGAAAAAAACAAATCTAACTTCTATGTTATATTAGCCCTATGAACACCAGCTGATATTAGGAGCAGATTGTACTAAATACTATACCCATACTGTCACAAATCAATATTAGAAAATAAAGAGAAATGGGATCCCAAAATAATGTATATTGATGCACACATAGCAGTAAGTAAAAAATAAAACCATTAATATTCTTTGCAAGATTTAAAATATGCCCTATCAATTCAGAAAAGGATGGAATATTATTATTAATAGCTCAGCAGAAATTTCCCTTCATTGTGCAGCTGTGGTCCAAAAATAAACTTAGAATTATATTACAGAAAGAATAAACTGAAAACTAATGTATGAATATTTTGTATAAAACAACAGGGATGCCTTATTCAGAATATTTTATACTCATAACACAATACCCTTGTCTCAGAAGCAAGTTGCTTAGTGAAAATACAAAGGTCTGAAAAAGCAAACAACTTACATATAAAAAGAGACTGAAAAGCCTATGATAATTTACCTTAGAAAGGAAACAATTAAGAGGAATAATATTAAAGTAAATAAAATGGTGAAAAATCTACCCAGGTGTTTCTGTTTTACAAAACTAGAAAGGAATGACTCAATTTAACTGAAATTATTCAACTTAAAATTAAGAACCCAAATTTATCCATATTATTGTGTTTCAGTCACAGAACACCTACCCACCATTATTTGAGGAGATTCAGAGAGACAGGATGTTTCTACTCGAACCAGAACTATCCATTCCTATTATAACTATTCGTAACATTGGAAAGGTTATTAAAGCTCCTGCTTCAGAGCTGAAGGCTGTCCTTGGAAAATAGAGTCCTGGATGTGACACAAGCGTTGGATTACTCTGCATTTGCATAGCCATGGGCTAGTAATAGTTTGTCCGAATCTTCTAGTGATGGTCACTGTTAGAAACCGGATACAGGATTTCTGCATATCTTGTCTTGTTCAGCATGCAATTTCCTGGGTTTCTCCATGAGTCTTTGAGTCTATTTTTCTCGGTGACCAAAGAGAGAAAGGAGAGGGGAGGTGCATTGTGTCAATCATTATCCATTTACAGATAGAGCATGGGTGCCTCAGAATAAACTCATCACAGTAAGTCTTTCCGAATCTATTTTTGGGAAAAATAGGAGATTTCAGCTACCACTTTATACATGAAAGAAGTACAGTGAGTACTGTAAAAAGGATGAAAAAGTTTCATTTTTGAAAACTGCTAACTCACTGGGACAGGGACTCTCTCCAAATACACAAAGCTTTTGTTAATGGCAATTATAACTGTCATTATAGTCATAATAAGTCATAAAGCAAAACACATACATTGAGCAAAGGAATGTTTTTGTCATTTAAATACTGGTGATGTTTATATAAAATGTAATAGTATCTTTCTTATCTATAATGAATACTGCCATGCAATCTCATGAGACATTTAGTTGCCTCTTCCTAAAACTGTTTTTAAAACTGTTTTGTAACTTGGTTAAGAAATTTACTTCTAGGTCAACTCTACCCTAGTGTATTTCACTATTTACGGGCATGGTTCTTGAAATAAGCAAGTCAAGATCCTGGTCCGCGTCTCCTGTGCACTTTTGGGTGTTGGGTGGGGGGGCAGAGAGGGGATCTAGAATTTTATTAAACATTAGCAGTGCTTCTGTTTTAATATTTCTTGTGGAAATGTAATTAACTTCTGGGACAATAAATATTATAAATAAATAAATATTATACTAATTTTCCCTTAAAGAAGCAAGTTACTTCACCTCTGAACTTCTCCCCCCTGGTCCTGTTCCTAGCAAATCTCAAAAATACCATGTCTTCTAGTCTTCCATTTACTCCCTAAAGTCAATTTTTGAATTTGCCATCAGGGTTGTTTCTGTGCGTGCTTACAGAACGGCTTTAAATAGTGAAAGAAATTAAATGTGATGCTGGGAGTTTTTTATCCTCAACATTACCACGCAAAGGTGCTCAAGTCTGAACATTGTCAGATCCAGTTTGGCTTGGCTGGAAAGCTTTCTTCCTGGTAATGACAAACAATATAGGGGAAAACAAACAATGCTCCCAATTTTCAAACACCCTAGATGCACCATCTCTATTTCTTCTGTATCTGCTGTGAGCATAACAAACATGGCAATCAACCTTTTCAGACTGAATAGGTGTCATCACCCACCCAGTTTAAAAATTCTTTAAATTCTTTGAAATTATTTGAGTGTAAAACATAGAAAAATGTGTGTTATAAAGTACCACATAGTATAAGGATTATCTCTTTAATCTTTTCACCCTGGATAGTTAAGACTTGCACAATGGAGTTATAAGCTAATGTAAACTCCATATCAAAGATCTATGCTTTGTGCTTAAGAGAAATATTGATATTTAAATATTCCTTTGTATAAAAAATAAGGCTTAAATCAAAATAAATAAACAATAAAAGAAGGGCTATAATGCTGTCTTTACCAAAATAAACAAAGTTTTTACTGTTCAGTTCTGTGGGACTAAGCTTTCATCCAACTATTCTGAATCCCCATATCCTAAAACCCAAAATAAATATTTTCATAAATCCCTGTATATATAATTTCACCTAAACAATATTTATTTTTAAACTTAATTTATTCTTTTTTTTTTTTTTTGAGTGTGTTTATATCTAAATAGCAGTATACAGGACGTCTGTGATTCATTAACAAACCAGGTTTCTCATCTGTTGAATTGATTAAAAAGCCCATGTTTACATGACTAGTACCCATTTATGGAAACTCAAATGTTCTTCTGTGATACATTTTAATAGGGAGATTGTGTCACTGCCTGTCTTGCTGAAGTCATATTAGATGTTGTCTATCCTCCTGCTGCCTCTCCAATCTCTGTAACATGTAAAGAAATTCCCATGGGAAATAAATAGTTTATTAAACTAATATTTTTAGTGTGAACTAGTGACTTGTAGCATAAAGGACAGTCAGAATCATCTGATCAGGCAAACTACAGATCAAAATTGTCAACGAAGAATTTATCTTGTCATGAATCAGAAAGAAAAAGTACATAATTTTCAAGTCCCATAAACAAGTAATGCCAGCCTGATTCTTTGCTTCAGACACACACTGATTTCTAGTTTCTGTCAGAGAATTGTGTGTAGCTGGATTAATTATTTCAGCACTGTAATATTATGGTTGGTCATCTAATGTCTGAAAATCCCATTTAACTATAAAAGCTATTATTTAGATCTAATTAATGTTGTGTAATTCTATCTTAATTGGTCTTGTTAATGTCAGTCTTAACATATTCTTGGCTGAGCAACAGCAAGCAGTTGAAAATTTCACAGTAAATCCAAATATTGTATCATATACAAAGTAGTCTGAATAAGAAAGTTTACATGTTAAAATATAATATGCTTTAGGATTCTCCTTTGTAATTTCTCACAAGGAATAACTGATATGATAAAATATAATTTTTTTCCAAATAATTGTTCATTCCAAAGCATATAGTGTCTTAAAAGCATATAGTACATAACAAAATATCTGTGAAAATGCCAAGATTCTAAACAGAAGCAAGTGTAAAACAAAAATCCAAATACTGCAGGAAACTTTTTTTTTTTGCTGTAATTAGCATGTGCAGGTTTTAAATTGTCAACCTTTGTCAGCCAGCTACCTCTTTATAAAGTCTGTAGATTAAAAGAAGAATTTGATGTATAACCTGTCTTGGTACTGACCTTGCTGCCACTAAAATCAACTTTGGTTTAGTCTAAACATATTTTAAAAAGTTGTCAGTGCTGTCAGTTGGAGTGGGATACGGACCTGGAGTAACGATGCAGTCTCAATATGAGTATGGTCGTTCTCCTTTATTAGGTGTATCAGCAGAGTACATATAGACTCGCAGCAGAAGCATGCATAGTCAACAACACAACACAGTGATTGATCCAAACCCCTTATTCACACACAACACCCCCCAACTCGATTGGTTAAGACCCTCTGTCCACCTGCATAGCACATGCTGGTTCTCCCCGCCTCCGTGGTCTCGTTCCCAGACTCAGTCCTGCCTTTATGATAAGCAAGGCCCTCTTTCTTCCTCCTCATCAGCCGGTCACGGAGACATCAAGGACAGCAGGTGCAGGCCTCTTCGCCCAGCTCAAATCCTGGGTTGCTCACCAGAATCAAATCATGACCTTCTCCCTTCAGGAATTCCTTTCAGGAATTCCTCCACAGTCAGTGCTGTCATGCTCTTTGGAATCCAAACTCAAGTCCAGTTCTCAACATTTTGGAGAAAATGAACCTCACAAGACAAAGCAAACCAAAAGAAAAAAGAACAAAAATGTAGGAATTTTTTAGTTGTTTTATTCATAAACATAAAGAATAACTAAATAACCCAGCCATTGGGTTATTTGGCTTGTCAATTATTTTTATTTTTTCTTTGGCTTTATCTTGGGAGAGAGATATAAATATTATTATAGCTAGGTATGAACAGTTGAACTATTACATGACGAATTTATAGAGCACAGGCTGGAAGGGACTGGAAGAGGTCCCCTACCTAATCCAAAGTAAGATCATCAATAACTACATCTGGGTTATTGTTGACATGCAATTGTACACCTTATTTTTAAAAACAAAACAAAACAAGCAACCAGAAAAGACTCTATGATGACAGAGATTCCACAACCTTTTCATGAAAACTCAAGTGACTAACAAGCCCTACAAAAAGACTGCATTTCTTGATGTATATTTAGCCAATTACTTCATCTCCTACCTACAGTGGACTGGGAGTATAATTTATTTTCATTTTAGATCTGCTTGATATATGAAGTATTCGTAATAATTATATATTTTATATCTATGAAGGCTTTTATCACGTCTTTTCAGTTTTTATTCTGCTGACTTATCTTCCTAATTCTTTTTTCTTTTATTAAAGTTGATTTTACCATCTCTTTGTAATTCCCAGTGAAGTGCTCTTTGAAATGATGCACATCTTTCTTGCTGAGAATGCTTAAAATTGAACCCAGCAGTCTGTTTGAACCCTGCTGTACATGTTTCAACATTGCTCTTTCGCAATTTGCATTCTGGGCCTCAAAGATAGTATGCATATCCTTTACATGCCTGTCAACCATGCTTTCCTTTCTTCCACATGAGTCTACCATGTCCTTTAACCCAATAAGTAATAATTTTGATTCTCTTATTCCCCATTTGTTTGACATTTTTTACTGTTCTACAGAGAAACACAGGAAGGATGGAGATTGAGAATGAAGCCATTACCACATTTGTGGGAAAACCTGCAATGAAAAGAGCTAAAAATGGTTCAAATCCTTGTTTCTGGCTAATCTTCACAGAATTTTGGGAAAGAAATGCATGAAGCAGAAGTCCTGCAGCAAGAACCGACTGTGTAAAGAGTGGTATCTTACCCGTAAAGACTATACTATATCTCCAGAAAGAAAAAACAACGGCTTAGGCAAAAGAGGTCCATAAATTTGACAAGCATATGTAGCTAAACAAACAAATGTTGATGGGTGATTTTAGATTTTAGAAGTGAACTGTAAATGGGAAAAAAGGGAAAAAGCCTAGTTATAGTTGCTCATAGTAGCAGTTCCATTGGGGCTGAAAGTGTCCTGCTAGCTTCAGCTTTATTTACAGGGGGGGACAGTATGACCACATGTAAATTTTTAGAAACACACAGTTTTTAGATAAAATAAAAAGTGTGGTTCATTTTGTAAATATTACTCAAGAGAAAAATTAACTCAGATGAATATTGAACCAAAGAAAATGTGCATGGATACTGTAGAAATAAGGTTAAATTAGCTATCGTTACTCTTACTCTTAAAATTGAATGTAATTGGAATACGTTATTAATATGCAAGCTGTTCAGAAATTTATTCAGTGTTTTTGCTTTTAAATTTTTCAAAATCATCCATATGTATGGAGAAAATGGAATCATCTCATGAAAGTAAATCCAGTGGAAAAAAAAAAAAACATTTACTACTACCCCAGCTAATTGTCTCTCTATGACTGAGATATTTGTTAGATATACATGTGTCTCTTCTGCTCTGCATATAGGTTAGGTTGTTTGATTTATATGAGTGATTATGGTCTTCTGCGTGCTCCCATGCACTTGAAAGCAAAACTACTTTACTTTTTTCTGGTGATTGACTTCAATTTCCTGCTTGTAACATTCCACCACTACAGTGAAGACTCAGTCTCTGACACCTGACAAGTTCACGGTTTTCGAAGAGAACTTTTGGTATATTAAATAACCTGTCATGTCTTTTAATTTTTAATCCTGGAGAATGTTTAACTCACATAGTCTGTTTTTCAAGATCTGATCACATGCTTATCAAAGTGAAAAAATAAAAAATCTATTCCTAAAACAATAAAATTGATAAACAGGGAGTACTCTACCATAGATCATAGGAAAAAATATACTGTGAATTTTTTAATACCTGTCAAAAAGTCCACCAAGAATGCCAGAAAATTAATCATAATAGAAAAGATCTTAAACTAAGGTAAAGTGACAACTCCAGCACAGTCAGGAGTGTGTAAGCCTCACAAACCCAGTATATTTTTAACTACAAGATGTATCCTACTTGTCTATATAAGAAAAAAACACTAAGGAGAGCTGAATTGATTTCAGTTTCTACTAGGTAACTGTCTGTGGTCATAATTTTTTCTCAGACATGCAATTTACGATTTTGGGGGGTTATTAATTTATGATGTTTTGGGTTAGTATGTGTGATCTTTGGGGGTTTTTGACAATGGAATGGCCTATACAGCATCAGGCCTGTTGTCATCAGATGGAGCTTGTCTGTCTCAAAGCTAGAGAAGGATATTTGCCCAAGAGTTAGTGCGGCTCATTGACAGGGCTTTAAACTAGACTCGATGGGGGAAGGGGGTATTATTGGGCTTGCCTGTGACAAGCCAAGGGGTGATGCACCAAGGAAAGAGGAACTGGATGCTAGCAAGGGCCTGCAGCCATTTGCTCCGAGATGTGCTGATTACACTGCAGCACACTCAAAGTCTTATGTAGATGAGCCAGGAACTCCTGGGGTAACAGAAGCCGATGGGGAGGAATCGTTAATACACCACAAAGAAATGCCACCTGGAGAGCAACACAAAGGAATTGCAACTGCTCCAGCCAAGACAGCCTCAATGAGGAGATGGCTGAAATGCCTCTATGCAAATGCACGTAGCATGGGGAACAAACAGGAGGAGCAAGAGATGTGTGCATCCCTCCAGGGATATGATCTCATTGTCATCACAGAAACGTCATGGGATGGCTCCTATGACTGGAGTGTTGGCATGGAAGGTTACAGTCTCTTCAGGAAAGGCAGGTGGGGAAACGAGGAGGTGGTGTTGCCCTGTATGTCAATGACCAGCTGGAGTGCATGGAGCTTGGCCTAGGGATGGATAAAGAGCTGACTGAGAGCTTATAGATAAGGATTAAAAGGAAATCAGGAGCAGGGGACATTACAGTGGGAGTCTGCTACAGACCACCTGACCAGGAAGACCAAGCGGATGAGGCCTTCTATAGACAAATAGGGGTGGCATCACGTTCACAGGACCTGGTCCTCAAGGGCGACTTCAGCCACCCTGAAATCTGTTGGAAGGATAACACAGCAGGGCATAGGCAATCCAGGAGGTTCTTGGATTGCATTGATGACACATGCCTTCTCCAAGTGGTAGAGGAGCCAATGAGGAGAGGAGCTATGTTAGACCTTGTCCTTACCAACAAGGAGGGGCTGGTGGACAGTGTCAAGCTCAAGCGTAGCCTTGGCTGCAGTGACCATGAAACGGTGGAGTTCGAGATCCTCGAGGCAGCGAGGAGGGTACGCAGCGAGCTGACCAACCTGGGCTCTAGGAGAGCCGTCTTTGGCCTCTTGAAAAATCTGCTTGGTATGGTGCCATGGGATGGCTGGAGGGAAGAAGGGCCCAAGAAATTTGGTTAATATTCAAGGATCACCTCCCCCAAGCTCAGGAGTGATGCATCCCTACAAAGAAAGTGGCAGGCAGAAAAGGCAGGAGGCCTGCATGGATGAACAAGGAGTTCCTGGACATGGTCAAAAGTAAAAAGGAGGCTTATAGGGAGTGGAAACAGGGGCAGGTAGCCTGGGAGGAATACAGAGAAATTGTTTGAGCAGCCAGGGATCAGATTAGGCAGGCTAAAACCCAGCTTGATTTAAATCTGGCCAAGGACATTAGGTCAAACAAAAAATCCTTATATAAGTATGTCAGTGAGAAAAGAAAGACTAGGGAAGATGTGGGCCCTCTCCAGAAGGAAATAGAAGAGCTGCTCACCCAAGATAGAGACAAAGCCGAGGTATTCAGTGACTTTTTTGCCTCAGTCTTCACTGGCAAAGACTGCAGTCACACTACTCATGAAGACAAAGGTGAGGACTGGGAAAACAAAGAACCGCCCACTGTAGGGGAAGATCAAGTACGAAACCACCTGAGGAACCTGAAGGTTCACAAGCCCATGTGAACCTATGAGATACATCTGTGAGAACTGGCAGATGAAGTTGCTAAGTCACTATCCATCATATCTGAGAAGTTGTGGCTGTCTGGTGAGGTTCCTGCCAACTAGAAAAGAGGAAACGTAACCCCTATTTTCAAAAAGGGAAAAAAGGAAGACACAGGGAACTACAAGCCAGTCAGTCTCACCTCTGTGCCTGGCAAGATCATGGAGCAGATCCTCCTGGAAACGCTGGGAAAAGAAGAGGTGATTAGTAGCAGCCACCATGGTTTCACCAAGGGCAAGTCATGCCTGACAAATTTGGTGGCCTTGTACGAGGGGGTTACAGCAATAGTGGACAAGGGAAGAGCAACTGATGTCATCTGCCTGGACTTGTGCAAAGCATTTGACACTGTCCCACACAATATCCTGGTCTCTAAATTGGAGAGACATGGATTCGACAGATGGACAACTCAGTGGATAAAGAACTGGCTGGCTGGCCGCACTCAAAGGGTTGTGGTTAATGGCTCGATGTCCAAGTGGAGACCAGTTATGAGTGGTGTTCCTCAGGGGTCGGTACTGGGACTGGTGCTGTTCAACATCTTTGTTGGTGACACGGACAGTGGGATCGAGTGCACCCTCAGCAAGTTTGCCAATGATACCAAGCTGTGTGGCGAGGTAGACATGATAGAGGGGAGAGATGCCATCTGGAGGGACCTGGACAGGCTGGAGAGATGGGCCTATGCCAACCTTATGAAGTTCAACAGGGCCAAGTGTAAGGTCCTGTATCTGGGTCGGGGCAATTCCAAGCACAAATACAGGCTGGATTTCACAAGAAAATATTATAGTAGGTTGAAAAGGGTTCACAAGTTTATTCAGATAGTCCTATATAGCCACATCATAGAATCATAGAATGCTTTGGGTTGGAAGGGACATTAAAGATCATCGAGTTCCAACCCCCTGCCATGGGCAGGGACATCTTCAACTAGACCAGGTTGCTCAAAGCCCCATCCAGCCTGGTCTTGAACACTTCCAGGAATGGAACATCCACAACTTCTCTGGGCAACCTGTTCCAGTGTCTCACCACCCTCACAGTAAAGAATTTCTTCCTAATGTCTAATATAAATCTACCTCTTTCAGTTTAAAACTGTGACCCCTTGTCCTATCGCTGCACTCCCTGATAAAGAGTCCCTCTCCACCTTTTCTGTAGGCCCCCTTTGGGTACTGAAAGACTGCTACAATGTCTCCCTCAAGCCTTCTCTTCTCCAGGCTGAACGACCCCAACTCCCTCAGCCTGTCCTCACAGGAGAGGTGCTCCAGCCCTCTGATCATCTTTGTAGCCCTCCTCTGGACTTGCTCCAACAGGTCCATCACCTTCTTATGTTGAGGGCCCCAGAGATGGATGCAGTACTCCAGGTGGGATCTCATGAGAGCAGAGCAGAGGGGCAGAATCACCTCCCTCAACCTGCTGGCCACACTTCTTTTGATGCAGCCCAGGACAAGGTTGGCTTTCTGGGCTGCAAGTACACATTGCCAGTTCACATTGAGCTTCTCATCCAGCAACACCCCCAAGTCCTTCTTGTCAGGGCTGCTCTGAATTAATTTGCTGCCCAGCTTGTATTTGTGCTTGGGATTACCCTGACTTTGCACTTGGCCTTGTTGAATTTCATGAGGTTCACACAGACCCAGGTCTCAGGTCTGTCCAGGTCCGTCTGGATGGCTTCCCTCCCCTCCAGCTTGTTGACTGCTCTACACAGCTTGGTATCATTGGCAAACTTGCTGAGGGTGCACTCAATCCTACTGTGCATGTTGCCAACAAAGATGTTAAACAGTACCAGTCCCAGTACTGACCCCTAAGGAACCCCTGAGAACCCCATCAGACCACATGTAGATACTGCATCTAATTTTGGGCCCATAACAGAGGAAAGACATGGACAAACTGGAGCTACCTCAGCAGGGGCCCCCAAGGCAGCTGGGGCTGGAGCACTTGTCCTTCCAGCCTGATTACCTTCTAGTCTATGAAGAGAAATAAGAGGAAAAAGGTGAAGTTCAAGGAGAGCTTTGAAGTAAAATTCATTGAAGGGAGTAACATCAAATATTTTTTCTGGTCTTATAGCCTTTCACAGACATCTGCTATAAGCCAGTATCTGACATAGCTCTCATGTTAGGTTATTACCATTTAAAGCAGTGGTAAGCATACATAAGCTGAGACAGTTTGTAAAGCCTTATCATAACACAAATAAATAAATTAAAGTAAACATAAAATAAAATTATATTTAGGAAATAAATGTTTCATTAAAAATAATACCATGTTCCCTCTATTTATCTGTTTATGCTTTTTTTTTCTGATTATTTGGCAGTCAGAAGATAGTCTGTTGTGTGTTTAAATCTATTTCTGTAGGATTTCACCTCATTGTTCCACATCTTCTGTGAATTAAGGTAAATACTGATTTAGTTTGCAGTCACTGCCAGATTTTCACCCGTAGGACAACCTAACTGCATAATAATCCACTTTTCCTCTTCTCTTTTGTTTATCATCTGGAAAAACAAACAAGCAAATACAAATACCAGTCAAGATCTGCCTACCAAACCTTAATTTGCTGACATGTCCTTTTAACCCTTCCTTTGTGCTTTCTCTTACTGACAAATCTGAAATGGTTCTTCATCGTTCCAGCTCTGAAGCCTTATATGGCAGATTTTATATCTCAGTGTAAGATTCATATTTGTCACTTCTGGATAAGGAAGTAATAAATATTACATGTATAGTACTTGAAAGCTTCAATCTAGTTTCCATTGTTTCTTAAAGGTGACCTTTTTGGAATTGCAAATATTTGTTACAGGCCTATTTTTATCATCTCCTTTAATCTGAAAAAAAACCAAAACCCCACCTTGAGATTTCTCCATCTAAGATTATTTTTCACAACCAGATCTTCTATAATGTGTTCACCAACTACCAGAAAAAAAAACCCACTAAAATACAATTTCCTTTGCTTATTTTAAAGTATCATGAAAAGAAAAAAGAAAAAGAAAAAGAAAAAGAAAAAGAAAAAGAAAAAGAAAAAGAAAAA
>VZSZ01004918.1:247562-299112 GCA_013398815.1 Ibidorhyncha struthersii
AAAAAAAAAAAGAAGAAGCAGCTATCTTATCTCAAAAAATCTGGACAATGGGGCTAGGAATGGTGATGGCTATTTTTTTTTTTTTTTTTACCACTGAATAATTTAAAGGAATTAGTTCATGTGACCAAAATACGCTGCACATTAGTTTAAGAAAAAATTGGCAGAGGGCTTAATAAATTCAGTGGCTAAGTTTTTGAGAGTAATATTCAACTTCAGATTCAGAGTTAATTAGGTTATCATAAAGTAGACTCAAATATTTAGACAGCCGAATTGCCCTCTATATCCCAGTGACTACTGCGACAAAGATGAAATACAACTACTTTATCATAATCATCAGATTCTGTTTGAGATGCTTTGGAACCCCCTGCATGGTTTTTGTCTTCTATTTCAGAAGTCTTTAGGACTTGGGAATTATTTGTCAGCCTCTTTTAGCTGTTTCAGATATGTTAGGACATCTCAAATAACACCAAGTACATGTGTTTAGGAAAATACTTCTCATCTCTGATCTCTGCTGAGGATAATGGGAGAACCTAAACCACACACTGATATTTATTCAAAGACATAAAGATAAACAAAATATAGGCTGAAATGAACTATGATTTTACCAAAAGTAAAAGACAAATGTGACTTCAGTAAGACAGAAGTTTTTTTTTGTCATGAGCAGGACTCGGGAAGTGATCATCCCCCTGTACTCGGCACTGGTGAGACCCCACCTCGAGTACTGCGTTCAGTTCTGGGCCTCTTGCTACAAGAAAGACATTGAGGTGCTGGAGCGTGTCCAGAGAAGGGCAACGAAGCTGGTGAGGGGTCTGGGGGACAAGTCGTATGAGGAACGACTGAGGGAACTGGGGCTGTTTAGCCTGGAGAAGAGGAAACTGAGGGGAGACTTTATCACTCTCTACAACTACCTGAAAGGAGGTTGTAGAGAGATGGGGACTGACCTCTTCTCCCTAGTGACAAGTGATAGGATGAGAGGAAATGGGTTCAAGTTAAGCCAGGCGAGGTTTAGGTTGGATATTAGGAAAAAATTTTTCACTGAAAGGGTTATCCAGCATTGGAATAGGCTGCCCAGGGAGGTGGTGGATTCGCCATCCCTGGAGGGGTTTAAAAAAAGGGTAGACGTGGTACTTGGGGGTGGGGTTTAGAAGGGTTTTTATCAGGTTAGGTTAATGGTTGGACTCGATGATCTTAAAGGTCCCTTCCAAACGTGATGATTCTATGATTCTATGATTCTCTTGGCATATAGAAGACCTGATCTATCTGACCTTCAGGTACAGTAGGTGATTTGTAGCGGCTGGCGATTTTGTAGTTAAACAGGGAAAAACAGAGAACTAGTAAAAGGTGAAAGCATTTTGTTCTGAGAGAAAAGTTCTTGGGTTTTGAGGAGGTTCAAAAAGAGTTTCTGATATTTTGGTTTTAGGGCCAATCTTATTTACTAATTTCTTCACTAACCTTGGAAAAAAAACCCAAAGTTTGTCCTAATGATACCATGTGTGAAATATAACTGGAAAACATTTTGCTATGAAATTTCTCCTTCATTCTATCATACATGTTATGAAGACAATTAAGTCTTTTTATGCAGAAGATCATGAAGGTATGATTTTACAGAGGGCATTTTTGCAAATTATCTCAGAGTGACTGAGCCATCATAGTGCACTGATAACAGCCTGTGATGTCTCTGGAAAAGTAATTCATTATAAAATGAATACTACTGGTGTCATTGTAAAAGGTAGTAGAAAATCTTTATTTTATAGCTTTCCATTCACCTTCATTTGAGAAAGATACATGCAAATTTAAGTGGCATTGAAGGAGACTTAAAATGATGCAGAAAACAAGGAAATTTTTTACAAAAAGGACAGAGCAGCACCTTGTAGAAATGACACTTTTTATCCCCGAAGCTGGAGATTTGTTTAGCATGCTAGCCTGAGTTAATTAGTAGCTGATATGGCTATAAAGATGTAGATAATTCTGCCCTGTAAAAAAAAGAGAAATTTTGAAAGATTTGAGTTTGTTTAGCCTAGCAAACATGAGCTGAAAAGGGATATGATTGCCGTATTTGACTATATATTTAAAAACAATAAAAGAAAACAGTCATTTAAACATACAGATATTATTGATATAGGAATAAATGAAATAAGCTTGTCAGGAATACATTTAGTTTTGAGATTGGAAGGACACCTGACCAACAGGATCACAACATTCTAAACATCCTCCCTATGCTATTGTGTAGATGGTTGGTAGGGAGAAAAGCAAAATAGCTTATGGAATTTTAGTGTAAAATCTCATGAATTTTGAAAATAGAAATATTGAATTCAATCAGCTGGTGGCTGCAGCTGGTAATCTAGAAAGTCCCTTTTCTATTTTTATTTTTTAATTCTTCAGTGGCTTAGTAATTACATCTGATCAATTTAGATAAAGGGTATGTGTGTAATTTTTTCTTCCTTAAATTTGTGCTTAATGAAATATCCTAAATTTAAATTATTGTTTACATAAACTCAATTTGTCTTTACTTACTACAAAGAAAAAAAAAAGCTGCAGAGTCTCTGGAGTCAGGTAACTACATAACTTTATAAAACAAATGCAATTTTCCAAAGTAATCTTGTTTAAAAAAAATTATATTTTTTCCTGTAGGGCAATTTCACATAATGCTATTCCACAGTAATGAATCCTTTTTCCACAGACTGTTACAACGATATACAGGTTTTCAAACAGAAAATTGAGGTGCACATTAAAAAATGTTTGCCAATTAAACAACGGACCAAATCCTTTAAAAGACGTCAGAAAAGTTGGGAATTGTATGTGTCTTTAATTAAAATACTCTTTCTTTTACTCTAGAACTAGAGATCCTAAACTACCCAATTAAGCTCAACTGTCAGGATATTATCTGGAGGTAAAAACACTTGTACAGATAAAGCAATGTCTTTAACATTCAGCTTCACAATAATCATGTGTTATCAATGTGCTTTACATTAGATTATCTTCTTTCACTCTGTGTTGAGACCTAACTATTTCCAGGGAAAACTATTGTTTTTTGGAGAATAACCCCTGTCCTGAAGAAATAACTCTATACGTTGTGCGAAAGATGAAATCCTTAAGGCTAACACACCAAAGTGCTTGAAGGCCCAGCAGCAAGTTTAGCTTTCCAAGTCAGTATTTTTTCACAGTTTCGACATATTTATTAAGAAAGTCCCCAATTGGCAAAGTGCAGGTTTCTGCTAGGAAACGGACATACCATTGATTAAATGCCCCAATGTGTGAGCTTTCTAGGGCAAAAGATTTTTTATTATTTTTAACAGCTGTGTTAAATTGTTAATTTCTCCCTTGCCTTAAGATACACATTTTAGGAAATCTTATTCCCTAACTATTGTACCAACTGGTCTTCACAGTGTGAAATTGTATTAACTTTCTTAAGTTATATAGAGTTTACATTGTAAGCTATATAGTTGTGGTTAAGTAAGTATCACTGAATAACCCCCAAACTCAGTGCACGGAGGAGAAGAACAGCCCCCATCCTGAAGATAAGGACCTTTGTTTCTTGGAATCTTGAAGCTGTCCATGAAGATTAAAGGATGCCCCTGGACTACCAAGATAATGCCAGCATCCTAGCCCCTCCAACACCTCCCATTACCTGGCATCATAGATAAGCAACTGTAGCAAGACTGACTCCAGGGACATCTAGATCATGAAAGAAACAGATGGATGATGATGCCATAGAATTATAGTTGCTTTTCAAAACAGTAGTGTATGTGTGTTAAGCAGTGATTGGTCAAATAATGTTGTACCTGAACATTTAAAAGGTATAAGAACCCTGTGTAAAACCACATTTGGTGTGCCCTAAGTTGAACAGGACACCTCATGTGCATGAATAAATAATTACTTCTGTAATTCTTTACTTTGTGTCCTAGCCTCTTTCATCAGTCGACAGGGGCCAGTTATGAAATTTTCATGACACATAGCTCTTGGGACTTTGAAATGGTCTTCTCCAGGCAGTTTATGAATTTTATGCTTATTGGTCAATAGAGGAAAAGAAGGAATAATCTAGGTATGAGGGACCAGATCACAAGACTTCTTATGCTTGCATGAGTGATCATACCATTAGGCTCCCTTTCGGTCTTCTTAGGTCTTATTTTACACATAGTTTCTGTGGTTTCACTGAAGGGGGTGAAGAAGAAGAGAAAAACAGAAGGAATTAGTCATATATCCAAACAAAGGTTGCAACATGCTTCTGGGATACAGAAGATAAATTTTGATATAGAAATTCAAAGCCATTTAGCTTGTAAAGGTTTGTAAATATAAGTTCACCACTTCCTGGGAAAGTAATTTAACTAGTTTTATTACCAGTTTTAATTGGTTTTGTATTTGTGCAAGACATTGGCAATGCCATCTCCTTAAAACATAGTCACAAAAGAAGAAAGTCTCTCATTTTCAGATATACAACTGGACACCTAATCCCAGGGAGGTCCAAATAAAAGCTCAACCTTCCCTTCTAAGAGATTGGGAAAATGCTGCACACCACGGTTTTTGTGTCTCCTGTTGAATGACTTGAATGTTCTAGCCTTCAGTCTGACTCATGTGAATTCAGTGTAGATGCCTACTTAGCTCATTTGTGGGAGAATTGGGAATATACATATTTAAATCCATCTTTTGAATTATTGTTTTCAAGCCAGGTACCTGAACATCACAGTAAACAAATTCCCTTATGGGTATGGTCCAAAGAGCTGGCCTGAACACAGAGTTTCACTATCTGCAGTCCCAACAAAAACTAGCTCATTTCGAACATTAGCTATGACATTATTTCAAAAGTAATGATGAAAATACTCATTTTAAAGACTATAGATTGCTATTAGGTACCACAATCTGGAAAAGGTGAAACCTTCAAAAAACAGTGGACTGTATAAACTCAGAAGGCATAGGAACAAAATGGTCCGCAGCCGAAATGTGTGATGGGTTTTAATGTGAGAATATCAAGAGTTAGGCCAGGTAGGGAGTAGCAAAAAGAAAAACCATAAACAAAACTGCAAGAGCTGTGAGGAGTGAAAAAGCACAAATTTCAGTCTTTCTTATGCAAGCTGTGTAGGAGTGTCGTGGTTTAGGCCAAATCGGCTACTGGGGACGTGGGGGACCCCAGATGGGACCGACAAATGCTCCCCTCTACCCCTCTTCAAAAAAAGAGAGGCAGAGGAGGGAAAAAGAGACTTAAGAGTTTAGAAGAAACTAAACTACTTTAAAGAGATATTAATAATAACATACAAGGAAATTATGAAATATATACAAAACTGTATCAAGCTCCCAAGATGACAATCATGACACCGTCTGGCACTGGGGCAGTCTCAGACTGTACTCAGTGGCGGACGGGAACTGGATTCCGGGTCTGCCTTCAGGATTGGGACCAAAGGCAGATGACTGAAGTGAAGAGAGCGAGAGAGCGAAAAAAGCGAGAGAGTGAAAAACAGAGAGAGAGAAAGAGAGAGATCTGACCCTCAGCTTTTATGTTGAGCATGATGCAGACAAGATGGAATACCCTGTTGGTCAGTTTGGGGTCACCTGGCCTGTCCACTCTTTCCTGCAGGTGGGACCCCACTGTGCTTTTCTGCTTCCAACCCTCCAATGTGGCAAACAACAAAGTTGGTTGGCCTTGGCTGTTACAGCAAAAAGTATAAGCAAGAGCCTCTCCCACGTACCATGCCTGGGCAGCATTGGTTTTATCACTCTGAGAGAGTGAACATTGCCTGCACAATATGCTGTTAATGTCAGTAGTTAGAAGAGGTCCAGCTAAGAAGCAAATTTACTGAACAAAACTGGTCCAGTTTTACCTCAAACCAGGACAAGGAGAAATCACCACTCTAATTTTCGGTTAAATTATAAGACAGCCAGATTTATTTATCCTGTCCCTGGAGAAACCAAGTGCAACCAGACCCCACCTCTCACACTTGTGAGAACCTGACATTAGTCAGTGGATAGTCTTAAATCAATTTTTACTATTTAGTACATTATACAATATTTAGAAGCCCAAATTATTTTCAAACAACATTCTATTTGACTTATTTCTTTGAATGACCCAGATTAAAATTGTTGGATGGCTACATACAAATTGTACTACGATCTGTAGCACTTTACCTGGAAAAAAAAACCCCAACATTTTACATGACTACTTTAAAAACCAAATTGACTAAACAAACAAACAAACAAAAGAATAACAAAAAAAAAGAGACAAAACCTTGCAGGCCCTCATATAACTGTTTCAGAGCATCAACACCTTTCTAAATGAAACTTCCATGCATAACAGCATGCTCATTTTTCATATCTCAGCATTTAATTATTCTGTGATAATGGTGCAAAAGGTGGGAGAGAATAACAGTATGTTTCCAAGACAAAGAAAGCATTTTTCATTACAAAGAAAACACCCATTCTGCACAGGAAAATACTTTTTGTTTAACATACGGATTTAATGAAAACACCACTAGCAATTTTTAACATTGTTCATAAATGGATCTCGCAGTTGGTTTATAGAACATGGAATGACTCATTAAAATGAGCAAGATGCACCTGCAAATCTGTTAATCTAAGTTTTTTGACTTATCACCGTTTTTCCGTTGCTTCTTTAATTTTTAGAAGTACTGAGCATGATATTTTATCTGCTTTACCACTGGCACTTACTCAGAGCAGGAATGGAATCCAAACAGCCTCATCTTCCTATTACTGGCTCTAGAAACATGTGTTTGCCTAACATCAGATCTTCAACAATAACAGTACTATTACATTTATTTTATGTTCAGAACTTGCCTCGTTTCCTGGTTCTTCAGTTGAAAGTTTTTTTTTTTTTGTTCTGCATCTTTAATTTTATAACCAATCATCTTCATGTCTGCAAATACTCTTTTTCTTCAGGATTTTTGGCTGATCAGTGTTATGATACTGTGCAATTTACTGCTTTTTTATTGCTTGCATTGCATTCCTTAGAACGTCTCACCTTATCTCTATGGTTATGGCATCCTACTATGTTTGCAGTAATTTGATATTTAAAATACACTGTCTGTTGCCTATTATTCTGTCTGAAAACTTTCCTGACTTTGGAACAAGTAGTAAGACCAGTTTTATAGTAACAATAAAATTTGTTTATTTTACTTTTAATTACAATATATGCTTTTCTCTCTGAACAGATTTGTTGAATATAATTAAAATAAAGAACAATCTAACTCCAAGCAAACTGAAAGCTAATTTATACTTCAGTACTATTTGCTCTTTCTTTGAAAGGAGTAGGGGAAGGAAAATGAAGCAGGGTAATTAGCAGGCGAGTGAGAAGAATGACTGACTAAGATATAAAACACAATGAAGTTGTTAACAACAGATCACCCACCTATCAACTACTTGGTCTATTTCTCTAGTACTTACTACTTAAAAAGAAAGAAAACCAAACCAAACCCAAACAAATAAAAACCTCAACAGACTGGTTTTCTCAAACCTGACTTAAAAAAACCACCCCAAACTACTGGATTGATAACGGGGTATTAAAATATATTCCATAAAATATTTAAGCCAGAGGTTTAATGTCTTTGACAGGATCAGAAGTCATTGGCAATGGGAGCAGAAAAAAGGGATCAAGAGGCAAAGGATGTGCTGGGAGGAGGGTCGGAAAGGGGTTGTGTCTCCTGTGAGGGTATTGGAGGCCCCATGCGTTGACCTCAGCAAATGAGAAGAGGATGCTGCCTGCCAAGCTGTGGACAGGTAGCTGCTCTCAGAGGTGAGATGGAAAAGGATGTGGGGACCAGATTTCTCTCAAGGCACATAGTAATTTATGGTTCAGGAAATGGATGTCATTTCTCCAACCAGTTTGACTGAACTGCCCCAGTTCAAACTGCTCTGCCCAGGTAACTTCTGTTTATATAGCATACACTTCATGGTAATGACAGAAAAGCTCTTCTGCTTTAGTAAAGTTTCTACACTCAGCATAAGGAGACGTGGACTGCTTGATGCCCCGTAGCAGCAAGTAATTGAAATCCAAAATATATAGATAACACTAAACCACTCCATTAACTTAATAGGAATTTGCCCCTTGACTGCAAATAATGCAGCTGTCTTGTCAAACCTCTGAATGTCTGAACAAGGGTACGTAGTAGGGCACTTTTTTACTGACCATGGCAAGTGTCAGTTTATTTTCTGTTTAAAAGACAATAGGCCACAGATGTACAGATGCTGGTATCTCCTCAGGGACATGGTTAAGCACATACAGACTTGCTATAACGAGTTACTACAATTAAAGAACAAAATTTAGTCCCAGACATATAGCTTCCCAGATTGTAAAACCTCCAGCATACTACAAAATTTTAGACTTCCCTAATTAAATGCTGCTTAAACTAGGGCCTGTCTTATATATTTATAAAAAAAAAAAAAAATCACCCTTTGTTTGAAGGAAAAAAACATGCAGTAAACCCACAATATTTTGTATTTACTTCCAGTGGTTAATTACTTTGTTAATAAAAATTGCCTATAAATGTTAAACCTAGTCAAACTTTTTCTGACTGTAAATTCCATTACAGTATATTGTATCTTTAACTACTAAAATAAATATCTCCCATTGTCCAAATTTGTTTTTCTGTACAGGTACTTCTAGATAAGGATCAAGTTACCCCTTGCCTTTATCCTGGCTCATGTTGTCTGAATATAGTGGTGTTTCTGACTGACATCAATAGGAAAGTAAAAGATAAAACTCTAGAGAAACTGTAAAGTCTAAATAAAAGATGACTCAGTTTATGGGGAAAAAGTTCTTTAGCTGCAAGATTGGCTAAGAAACCTTAGAAAATTGCAGGCCTTGTATGTGATTGAGACCATAGACTGTTCTGAGTAGGCAAAATATCCTGATATTTCTCATATACAGAGTTTTAGAAAGATCTTATTTAGATGAAATACAAATAGATCATTTTGATCAGAAGATATTGGAGAAAAGCTAGTTAATGAGAAAAAGCTCATGAAGCTCATTAATTAAATTAGGGTAAGCAACAGAATATAATACCCTGAATTAACTGGGCAGCTCAGTCCCTCCCAGCCACTTGCTCACTCCTTTGCAGTGGGATAGGGGAGAGAATGCGAAGGGTAAAAACTAGAAAATTTGTGAGTTGAGATAAAGGCAGTTTAATACATAAAGCAAGAGCTACACATGCAAGTGAAGCAAAATAAGGAATTCACTTACTGTTTCCCATCAGCAGGCAGGTGTTCAGCCATCTCCAGGAAAGCAGGGCTCCATCATGCGTAACTGTTACTTGGAAAGACAATTGCCACAACTCCGAAGGTCCCCCCTTCCTCCTTCTTCTCCAAGCTTTTATTGCTGAACATGACGTCACATGGTATGGAATACCCCTGTGGTCAGTTGGGGTCAGCTGTCCCAGCTGTGTCCCCTCCCAACTCCTTGTGCACCCTGTGGAATTTGGATAATGAGGTAAAATATCTGTGCTCGAAGAATAATTAAGATGAGTCTTGCTATTTCTTGTTCATCCCCAGGGAGTGGAGATTCGCCTGGCTGTAATGGTATGCAGATAAGAATGGAGTCCTGTGTAGGCCGGACAGCCCTGCTTTTTGTCAGCAAAGCTGAATACAGACACTGTGTAGTTCTTTGTTTCTTCAAAAGGCTATCATGCCTGACGACTGACCTCTGCCGCATTACCTGTGAAATACATCTTAAAGTTGACACCCCTGCACATGCTAATGAAGGTTACAGAGGTCATGCTAAACATATATGACTATAGCACTCATCTCTCCACCCAAATCATACTATATGTCACCTGGGGGGTGGGGAACCTTGTAATTTTTGCGATAAAAAAAGGAGAAAGTGACTGTTAAATTGGGAGAGAAGAATGTCGACACCTGACGGACCAGTTGACAGGCTTCATTCTCTTCCTCCAACCCAGGCAGGGATGCCTTTCTGAGTTAGTGCTGCAGCTTTCACCCTCTGGTGAATGTTATCCCTGAGTTATTGCAGTATTAATATTTTTGCTAGCAATATTAACCTTAATTAGTAGCACTATTTTAGTCAGTGAATTTATCAACTGCAATCTCTAAATTGTTCTGTCGCTCTCAATAAAATAACTAATTTCAATTTTTGTGAATCCGACTCAGTGAAAGTCCTTTGCTGGGGCTCAGATAAATCAGTGAAAAGTCCTGGGACTCTGGCAGACACATATTGAAACTACATTCCTTTTAACGCTACACACCCCCAGCCTACATGCCGGTGGGGCAGCATGAGAAGCAGAAAAGGCCTTGACACTGTGCAAGCACTGCTCAGCAATAGCTAAAACAGTGTTATCAACACTGTTTTGGTCACAAATCCAAAACACAACACCAAAAGACCTACTATGAAGAAAATTAACTCTATCCCAGCCAAAACCAGTACATGTTTACAGAGAATCACAGAACCACAAGATAACTGAGGCTGGGAGAGTCCTCAGAAGGTCTCTTGGCCAGTGTCTTGCCGAAAGCACGGCTAGTTCTTCAAATCAGACCAGGCTGCTCAGGACTTGGTCCAGCTGGGGCCTGAAACCCACCAAAGACAGAGGTCGCGCGGCTTCTTGGAAGAACCTGCTTTACTGCATCACAGATAAAAGTTTGTCCTTACACTGAACCTGAACTTCTCTTGCTGCCACATTTTGCCTATTGACTTTGATCCTCCCAGAAGCCCAACTCTATCTTTTTGATGTCCTCTTGTAGGTGCTGGAGATCTGTTAGGTACCCCAAATCTGCCCCTTCTCCAGGCTGACCCAATCTAATTCACCCAGGTGTTCCATCCCCCTCTGCCTTGGGGGCCCCTTACTTAGCTCCAGTTTGCCAATATCTTTTTGATATGTTGGGAGGCCCAAAACTATAGGCAGTATCCAGGCTTGCTGAGTAAGCACTGCTGCACTCCTTTTAATGCATCCTGGGATACTGTTGGCTGCTTTCTCTGCCAAAGCACATTGCTGGCTCATGTTCAGCCTCTGTATGCTAGGACCCTCATGTCCTTTTCAGTAGATCTGTGCCCCACCTTGTCAGTCATGTATATCATGTACAGTTATAATTTATGAGTATATAAATTGGTTATCATGAGATAAAAGGGTGCTAAATAATAACTTTTTTGGATTGTTTCCCAAGGTGACATTGCATCTTGCCAGATTTCATCTTGTTACTGACATAGTTATTTTGAGCTTGGAACCTGTTCTTGTGAGAACTAATCTGAAGTCCTTTTAAGAGAGAACTATAACTCATCATTTGTTCAGTTCTATTCAAAAGAAGTCTGTATAATAGCTTTGGTAATAAAATCAAAATTAAAGGTACAGCAAATTTCACTAAACAAATAGAAACTAGGGAGATAGTCATGAGTGTGTTTTGATCTAAGCTGAAATCCTTACAACATCATCTTTCCTAGACTTTTTTTTTTCTACCTGACTTATAGGTTCCTTTAATTGTATTTGAAAATTGAGAATTGTGGGTAGTGGTGTTTTAATACACATTGTTTATATTTATTGAGATTTTGTTAGTTATTTAGCAGTTGTATTACATGACAAAATGTGTTTGCTTTTGGATTACAAGCCTTAGACATTTTCCTTTTGGATCATACTTCAGCTGTTCACGACCTGCTTTTCTTATTACATTACTCACCGAGATTTGAGCTTGTTTGTTTTTCTTATGCTAGGTGATGAAATAAGTTTTTACCTTCACATCATTTCTGAGACAGATTTTCATGTTTGTAGTGAACAGAGTTGTGGTTTTGGTGGTTTTTTTTTGTACTATTGAACGTAGATTTTCCTGTGCTCTCCTATAACTTCCTCTATTGTGTCTTCCCAGACTATACCATTCAGTTGTTATCACTTTGTGATTTGTGAAAACCTTGCAATGCAAGAATTTGTCACTTTGTTGATTGTCATACCAATGTCAACAACTACAACAACCAAGGCTTTAAACCATTGGGATACGAGGAAATGTATTAGCCTTGTAGTTCAAGTACAGCAGTAGAGCACAAAGCCTTTTGAAAGCACAGACCTTGCAAAGCATTGCATCTTAATTGGCTGCTTTAGTTTGAATCACAAACTGCATCACCAATTCTTGCATGCTCATAGTAACCAGAAACAGTTGGCTGTACTATAGGAAAAGGACTATACATTTTAATCTTGCCCCCAAAACTGTCGCATTTTCATCAAAAGAATAAGTTGATAAAATTTGTTTGTTTAAACGTGATTAATATATGTGAAAGTTACAAAATATCATGCCATTCTGCAGAGTGCACCATGTTGCCTGAGGCTACCTCACTGAAACAAGCTGCCTTCTTACTCCAAAACTTGACAGATACCAAAAGTTCACCCACAAGGGAGTTATCTGACTTACAGTCTCCAATACAACATGGTAAAACTGATACAGTGGTCATGCTTAATCTGTCATCAGGATGCTTCTCCCCTGCACTTACTCACCAAACGTTCATAATACAGCATACTCAACAGTGAGAGGCAGTGCATTCTGCTGCAAATGCTACTATTTTTGAGACACTCAGCAAATCTCAAGTTACTTTAACCTTCACTACCAGTTTCTGCTATAACATGATACTTATGTGATGCTCATATCACTCATATAGCTTGTTAAGGTGCTATTAGCAATCTAGGCCCTCTTGTCAGATGACACTAGCATTTCCTAGCTGATAGACAAAGACCCATCACATCTGTAGTCTTACATCCTTCCTTTTCCTCATTCCTTTAAACTTAAAGACATTTCTGCATCAGAGAATAATTTCTCTAATTACAGTACTCAGAGGATGAGTCCTACTCATCTGCTTTGCTCCTGTTTGATGGAATTGTTAAGACTTCAGTTGCATTTATGTCTGATATCTGGATTTTAGGTGTTCAAAATAAAATGTAGAGCCTATGAATAAAAATGATCTGATAGCTGTACAAGTGGTACTTGTTAAAACCTTGTCCCAGTTGCCATATTATTGTTGATATTGATGATTTGATTAACTTGCTTCATTTGACAGTTCATCAGCATTTGCTGAGTTCTTACTCTGCTGTTTTACACCAAGGGCTTTAAAAGCTCACTGTAAAGATATTGAAAAAAATGTAGCACCCAGCTATCAGCCATTGGTCATAGAAATAGATGTGGAATCTCAAGTAATGATATGCCTGGGGCTTCTGGAAATTCTGAGTATATAACTTATTTGTTAACAACTCTCCTCACAAAAAGGAAAAGGAAGAACTACTCCTGAGTGTCTTGATTAAGTACTTGATTTCCTTTTTCATGTTGAAGAGGCAGTGGTATAATAAAATTTATGGTTCTTTTCCCCTTAAGAATCAGAAATTGAGAGCCCTTGCTGCAGAAGTACTATCAACATGTGAAAGGAAGTTTACTACTCTCATAGCTCTTAAAGCTTAACAGTTGCTCAAATAATCTGAACCAGACACAAACATTACCACAGAGAATATGGGAGCTCTAGTGAATAATCGTGGACAGTGATGCCATCAACAAAATAAGCTTTGCAATTTTCCACAGAAGCTTACCTTCCCTAAGCACCAGTGGTCTCCTTGAGAACAATACCAATCCATCACACCAACATCTCTACAAATGCAGCTTTGGATTTTCTTCCTCGGGGTCATTTTGAATTTATGCCTGCTGCTCCTGAGATGCTATAACAGCTCCAAAACCACACAGGATAAAACTCTGACTAGAAGAAATGTATCTGACTTGAGTTAGCCAGTTTATGTGGTGGGTTGATCTTGGCTGGTTGCCAGGTACCCACCAAGCTGCTCTATCACTCCCCTCCTCAGCAGGGTGGGGCGGGGGGAGAAGATAAGATGGAAAAAACTCATAAGTCAAGATAAAGGCAGTTTAATAAAGCAAAAGCAAAGGTTGTGTGGAGAAGCAAAGGAAAACAAAAGATTTATTCTCTACTTCTCATCAACAGGAAATGTCCAGCCACTTCCTGCGCAGCAGGGCTTCTGTAAGTGTAGCAGTTGCTCTGAAAGACAAACTTCATAATAATGAATGCCCCTCCCCCTCCTCCTCTCTCTTAGCTTTTATTGCTGAGCAGACGTCATATGGTATAGAATATCCCTTTGATCAGTTTGTGTCAGCTGTCCTGGCTATGTCCCCTCCTAAGATATTGTCTACCACCAGCCTACTGGTGAGGGGGGAATGTTGGAGAGACAGCCTTGATGTTGTGCCAGCACTGTTCAGCAGTAGCCAAAACACTGGTGTGTTATCAACACCTTTCTAGCTACCAATACAAAGCCCAGCACTGGGGGGGCTGCTATGGGGAAAATGAATTCCATCCCGGCTAGACCCAATACAATCTCCACCCCTTATTCCATACCATTTGCATCATGCTCAGGTTCCACATGATTTAATACATATATATGCATCTTCTAACCATCCCATTGTATTTAATTTTCATTACTGAGAATGAAACCTTCTTACCAACACTTAAACTACATAAACCGTTTTTATACCCAACATACAGATTTATACATTCTCATTAACTACTGTCCCCTGTCCTTTAACAGATAGATATTACTCTCCCATTCCATGGGTTTCCTCCAGTCCCCCAGATGTTCATAAGAACAGGCTGTGACTGTCAAGCTGGGTGCTCAGGACAGGAAAGGCAGTATGTTCGATCATTGAGCACCGACACCAGCTTGGTCTGGGTCATCGTTGCGCTCATCCGTCTCGTTTCAAAACTCACTCTTCATTGGTTCAGATTGTTTCTGCTACATTACTTCCTACAACAAGCAACTCACATCACAGATCAATTTTCCCCCCAAGTTTAAATATCGCTGAGGCACACGCTGGGTCTCCCAATCTTTCTGCATTACCCACCAAGTACACCCAGGTCCTTAAGTGAAGACAATAGCACAAATGGTTTTGTCTTTTCCCAAGGAAGAAACAATCCACACCACCTTCCCCAGCCACTTCCCCATGTGCACTACGAAGACCTTATCTCCTCCCACATATGTGGGGGTTTTGTTTGGGCAGGACCAGGTCGATTAGTAGATCCTCTGGTGTTAACCAGACAAGCGGTTTCTGCTAAATTTGTATCCCAGTTCTTCCATTCCCCATTGCCCAACACTTTCAACATAGTCTGTAACAGTCCATTAGTATATATTTATATAAGGTCCAGGGAGACCTTATAGTGGCCTTCCAGTATCTGAAGGGGGCCTACAAGAAAGCTGGAGAGGGATGTTTTACAAGAAGAGGGTAGTTTTAGATTAGATATCAGGAAGAAATTTTTCACTCTGAAGGTGGTGAGACAATGGAACAGGTTTCCCAGAGAAGTTGTGGAAGCCCTATCCCTGGGAGCGTTCAAGGCCAGGCTGGATGGGGCTTTGAGCAACCTGGTCTAGTGGGAGGTGTCCCTGCCTATGGCAGGGGGGTTGTAGGGTGCCTTCCAACCTAAATCATTCTATGATTCTATGATATCTCCCCATCTTTTCAGAGGCTTGTGGATGAGAGGGGATGTGATACACCCACTCAATGCCATGTTTTTTTTGCCCAGGAGTTTATGAGCTTATTTCGGAAATGAGTCCCACTGTCTGATTCAATTCTTTCTGGGGTACCATGTCACCACAAAATTTGCCTTTCAAGGCCTAAGATGGTGTTTTGGGCAGTGACATGGTTTACAGGGTATATGTTTCTAGCCAACCAGCAGTTGCTTCCACTATGATGAATGTGTAGCACTTGTCTTGGCAGTGGTCCAGTATAGTCAATTTGCCAGGCCTTGCCATACTGAAAATCCTACTTTTGTGGCTCACTTGATCACAGAGTGTTTCATATTCATTAGTGACCTGTTTGATGGCCTCCATGGTCAGTTCCACCCCTTGATCACGAGCCCATTTGTATATTTCATCTTTCCCTAGAAGTCCCAACATTTCATGGGCCCATGGAGTTACAAATAGCTCACCCTTACTCTCCCAGTCCCGGTCCACCTGACCTACTTCAATTTTGACAGCCTTTTCTACCCGTTCATTGTTTCTACGTTCTTCAGTAGCATGACTTTTGGGCATGTGAGCATCTATATGATGTACCTTTAGAGTGCTGTTTATTACCTGGGCAGTGATGTCCTCCACAAAGCCCAGATGGGTTTACCCCTGCTCTGCCAAGTAGTCTTCTTCCACTGCTGTAGCTATCTCCATAGGGCATTAGCTCCATCCAGGGGTCAGTATAGAGATAGAGTACTGGCCACTTTTCTCGTTTAACAATCTCTAGGGATAGTTGGATCACTTTCACTTCTGCAAACTGACTTGACTCACCTTCTCCTTCAGTTGCTTCTTGACTACTTCTTTTGGGTTACTCGATAGAAAAGGCTCACAAACTGACTATAACCTGGAATATGCATTCTCCGGAATCCCACAAGGCCTAGGATAGTTTTTGTTTCCTGCTTATTAGCTGATGGAGACAGTTGCTATCTTGTTGACCACGTCCTTAGGTATATAATGCCATCCATCCTGCCATTTTATTCCTAAGAACTGAATCTCCCATGCAGGTGCCTTGATTTTGCTTATTTTATGGTGAAACCAGCTTTCAGAAGAATCTGAATTACTCTTTTTTTCCTTCTCAAACACTTCTTCTGCCTTGTTGCCCCGCACGATGATGTCATTGATATATTGTAGATATTCAGGGGCACCACCCTTTTCCAGTGCAGTTTGAATTAGTCCATGACAAATAGTAGGGCTGTGCTTCCACTTCTGGGCCAGTCAGTTCCAGGTGTATTGGACACCCCTCCACATGAAAGCAAACTGTGGCCTGTTGCCAAAGGAATTGAAAAAAAAACACATTGGCAACATCAGTTGTGGCATACCACTTGGCTGCCTTCATCTCCAGTTTGTATTGGAACTCTTAAAATGTCTTGTACAGCAGCACTCGGTGGCACCACTTCATTCAGCCCCATGATAGTCTACTGTTAAACTCCACACTCTGTCAAACTTTTGCACTGACCATATGGGCCTATTAAAGGTGAGTGAGTCTTGCTGATCACTTCTTGGCTCTCCAGTTGATGAATCAGCTCATGGATGGGAGCCAGGGAGTCTCAGTTTGTACGATATTGCCACTGGTGCATCATCCTGGTAGCAATTGGCACCTGCTGTTCTTCAACTTGCAGCAATCCCACAATGAAGGGAACTTCCGAGAGACCAGGCAGGGTAGATAGCTGTTTGATCTTCTCTGTGTTTACAGTGACAACACCAAAAGCCCATTAGTTCTGTTTTCAGAGGATCACAGAATCATAGAATGGTATAGGTTGGAAGGGACCTTAAAGATCATCGAGTTCCAACCCCCCTGCCATGGACAGGGACACCTCCCAGTAGACCAGGTTGCTCAAAGCCCCATCCAGCCTGATCTTGAACACTTGCAGGGATGGGGCCTCCACAACTTCTCTGGGCAATCTGTTCCAGTGTCTCACCACCCTCACAGTAAAGAATTTCTTCATAATATCTAATCTAAATCTACCCTCTTCCAGTCTGAAACCATTACCCCTCGCCCTATCACTACCTGCCCTTGGCACAGCAAGGCCACCAACACCAGGGCAAAGCAGATAGCAGTTATTTGTATTAACATGTTCCCAGACTCGGCAAAATAAAGAGATAAACAGTGCAGCAAAGAAACTACGTGACTCACATAGGAGCTTGCCACTTTGTAACTACTATAGCAATAGCACACAATACAAAACTACTGTTGTCTGAAGCCCCATGATAGGCGTCAAAAAGGACTGTGGTGGGCTGACCCTGGCTGGACACCAGGTGTCCACCCAAGCCACTCTATCACTCCCTTCCTCAGCTGGACAGGGGAGAAAAAATATAAAAAATGATTCATGGGTTGAGATAAAGGCAGGGACATCACTCACCAATTACCGTCACGAGCAAAACAGACTCGACTTTGGGAAAATTAATTTAATCAATTGCTAAACAAATCAGAGTAGGATAATAAGAAATAAAACCAAACCTTAAACCACTTTCCCTCCAACCCTCCCTTCTTCTCAGGCTTAAGTTCAGTTCTGATTTTCTCTACCTCCTCTCTCCGAGTGGTGCAGGGGCACGGGGAATGAGAATTGTGGTCAATACATTACACGTTGTCTCTGCCGTTCCTTCCTCTTCAGGGGAACAACTCCTCACAAACTTCCCCTGCTCCAGGGTGAGGTCCCTCCTACAGGAGACAGTCCTCTATGAACTCCAACATGAGTCTTTCCCATGAGCTGCAATTCTTCATGAACTACTCCAGTGTGGGTCCCTTTCACAATGTGAAGTCCTTCAGGAACAGACTGCTCCAGTGTAGGTCCCCCACAGGGCTACAACTCCTGCCAGCAAAAATGCTCCAGTGTGGGCTCCTCTCTCCACAAGGTCCCAGGTCCTGCCAGAAGCCTGCTCCAATACGGGCTCTCCATGAGGCCAGAGCCTCCTTTGGGCATCCACCTGCACTGTCATGGGGTCCTCCATGGGCTGCAGGTGGATATCTGTTCCACCATTAACCTCCATGGGCTGTAGGGGGACAGCCTGCTCACCATGGTCTTTACCAAGAGCTGCAGGGGAATCTCTGCTCTGGCACCTGGAGCACCTCCTCCCCCTCCTTCTTCACTGACCTTGGTGTCTGCAGAATTGTTTGTTTCACATATTCTTACTCCTCTCTCTGGCTGCAGTTGCTGATGTGCAGCCACTTTTTCCCTTTCTTAGATATGTTATCCCAGGGGTGCTACCACCATCGCTGATAGGCTTGGCCTTGGCCAGCGGTGGGTCCATCTTGGAGCCAGTTGGCATTGGCTCTGAGAGACATGAGGGAAGCTTCTAGCAGTTTCTCCCAGAAGCCACCCCTGTAGCCCCCCTGCTACCAAAGCCTTGCCATGCAAACCCAACACAATGGAGAGACCCATTTGTATTTATATACATACATGCATTTATTTTCCACTAAGTCTTTCATCCTGAGCAGGCAGCGAGGTGAACAGGGAAAGGTTGTTGGTGCCATTGGTGTCCGTGTCAGTGCTGTTGCTCTGGGTGCTTTGCCATGCATCCATGTACAGGTGCTGCATAGCGTGTGCCTGCCAGCAACGCACACTCAGCGGAGAGACCTGGGGGCAGGGAGCTGCCGCAGCCTCCTCTTTGTCACGCTACCTGATTTGGCAACTTGTAACAGTCACTCATTTCACAGTTTAACCAATAGGAAAAGCTGGCAGCTCATGGTTTTTACAGATGATTACTTAAAATTGAACCAAGTCACACCTACATGTGTTACAGCCATGGTTAAGATGCCTGATCTAAATATGGTTTTAGATCTCATAGTTGAGTAATTTCCCGCCCTACACACAAGCAATTATTTTTTTCCCTCCATTCATTTGGCTGAAGGTGCTTCTTTGGGTATTGAGCCAATGTTTTACTTGTTTACCCAGGGGATTTCTGAATATTTCTTCCATTTCCATCGTCAAATGAAACAAGCACAAATGAAATTGCCAAAATTCACGAGGCTTAGCCATAGAAGTAAAGGAGGACAAGCTAAAGAAATTGTAAAATCTACAAGGGTCCCTAAGAGAAATAGGCTTCAAGTGTAGTTAGGCAAAAGTGTAGCTGATAGTGAAGGGGTTTTTTTGGTATGCCACCTTGTAAAGGTGGCCAGAACATCAATTCTGTAAAAGAAAACATGGTGAAACACCTCTCTTTCACCACCAGTATATTATTTTTGGATATTAATATGTATTACGGAGAATTAATTCCCAGTGGCACTGTCTCAGTCAAAACTTTGCACGGGTTACGGGAAAAGCAGATTAAATGGCTAGGGAATGAGAGGCACACAAATGCTCCAAATGACTTTAGCTGCAAGTACAGTCCAGGACAGGACTCGGGAAGTGATCATCCCCCTGTACTCGGCACTGGTGAGACCCCACCTCGAGTACTGTGTTCAGTTCTGGGCCCCTCGCTACAAGAAAGACATTGAGGTGCTGGAGCGTGTCCAGAGAAGTTCAACGAAGCTGGTGAGGGGTCTGGGGGACAAGTCTTATGAGGAACGACTGAGGGAACTGGGGTTGTTTAGCCTTGAGAAGAGGAGGCTGAGGGGAGACTTTATCACTCTCTACAACTACCTGAAAGGAGGTTGTAGAGAGATGGGGACTGACCTCTTCTCCCTAGTGACAAGTGAGAGGACGAGAGGAAATGGGTTCAAGTTAAGCCAGGCGAGGTTTAGGTTAGATATTAGGAAAAATTTTTCACTGAAAGGGTTATCCAGCATTGGAATAGGCTGCCCAGGGAGGTGGTGGATTCGCCATCCCTGGAGGTGTTTAAAAAAAGGGTAGACGTGGTACTTGGGGATATGGTTTAGAAGTGTTTTTTTCAGGTTAGGTTAATGGTTGGACTCGATGATCTTAAAGGTCCTTTCCAACCTTAATGATTCTATGATTCTATGATTCTATAAGTTTGGACGTGAAATTAAGATTTATGCTTGTTAACCAGTGTGGAAAGTAAGTTTTCTCAGTGTGGGAGGAACACATACTAATGATTATCAAATGTTTAGCATTTCTGACTGGTCCAAACCAGACTGTGTAGCGTAACACCCACACAGCCATGCAGTTTTTGCTATGAAGTAAAAGATGGAGAAGAGTGAACAAGTACTTCGAATTACTACTCTCACACACAGATGTCCCTGCAAACTAATGTTTTATAATGTCTCCAGTTATCGCTATCACAAAAAGTCATACTGGATTTGACAGCCCAACAATTTCACCCACACATCTGGAAGCACTTGAAGCATGCATTACTCAGCTGTCTCACACTCAGCTCACTGTAGAATTGCTTTTCATTACCTGCACTTGAATATTTTCATAGCAGTTGAATGCTTACTTTGTTTTCAGACTGTGTTTGGAAATGCAGTTCACTCACACAATTCTTGTCAACACAGGATGCTCGTGAGCACACTTCTGATGAGTCACTTCTTTAAATTTATTCCTTTGTTGCGGTATACTTGTGACCTTACTAAACTGAAGAAACATTAAGTGGTGAAAGAGTTAAAAGCTTATGGTTCTGTATTCTACTTAAAATAGATGACTGGTCAGCTGGTAAAACAAGGGCTTGGGAAAACTTTAAACAAAAATTTAAAATCCATAGAAGAGGTTGTACTGTTAGAAACTCTCATGAAGGAACAATATGAAAATGAAACACCTAATTAAAAGACTGGGAAAAAGACAAAATAATTGAAACTTCTCCTCATATGTTAGAGGACGATAGCCAAGGAAAGTAAAAAGACCTGGTAAAGATGCTCCTTATGTAAAATACAAACATTGCTTGAGTTACTGCTGTTTGAAGGAAGTAAGATTCCTATACAGATGGTAACAACTCAGTTTAGAAAAGAAATGCCGTATTATGCTGATGACACCTTCACTGGAGCTTTCTGTCTTGGGCTTCTGGCATGAAAAATATATGTCCAAATATATGCCTGAATGTTTCTCCAAGAAAATCATCAAGTTTAAAGAAAAAGTCTCCCCAGGTTCTTAGAGATATGAAGAATGACAGAATGTTTTCAAATTTATTTTGTGGGTCCATTGGTAGAGAAACCTGAAGGAAATTAATTTTGATTTGTAATTGTACGTTAGGTAGAAACATTTCTTTTCCAGCGGAATGCTGAGCAAACCACAGCTGCAGTCATGGTGAAAAAGGCTTTTTTCTCTCTGGATAGTCCCAGCTAAGATTGAATCTGACAGCTGTTCTGAGAATACTCAAAGACGTTAAGAGTTCAAAAACAAAAAATTAGGGTTTTTTTTGTAAACTCAGCCATCAGGCATAGTAGAACAAATGAAACAGATGATTAAAACAATACTGGGGAAGTTACCTGATGACAAAGGAATGGCTGGGATCTGATAATTCCCTTAGTTCCAACAGTTCTTCAAACCTCCCTAGCTACTAACAGAAACTCCCTTTGAGGTAGTGATAGACTGAAGTATAAACATGAAAGAACATCTGATATGGCATACTAGTGCTCTCAGATACAGGGGGTAAATCATTATGCAAACATTATGTAAATTTCTGAATCAGGTACCTTTGTAAGTAGCTACTAAATTAAAGAAATCCAAAACTAAAGCAAAAGCTTGTTTTGACAAATTTCAGAGAAAGAATACCTGGGAGGATGGAGATCTGGGAATGCAATTAGCCTATGCAAATCCTGAACATAGGCTGTGTCACAAATGCAATGGGCTGTAACCAAACTACAGGCAAGGTCAACTCTTTTGCAAATTAAAGTTACTGGAGAGAAGAAAGCAATAGATAAATTTTACCATTCAAGTCAGCTGAAATTGTGCAAGCAAGGAAATTTTTCAGAACTGTGCAGACCCATCTCTGGTGTATTCACGCAAAGATGGAACTGGGAAGAAAGGTTAATTTTTTGCCTCTTCCTTCTCAGTGATTTTTAGAGAGCTGATTTTGTCTCTGTAGCAGTTCTTGCAAAAATGGAGAATAAAATTTAAAATTACTCCAATAATCACCACAAGAAGGAAAAGAACAGAAGTTTTTAGTTCATAATGATACTGTTTTGGCAGTGCATGCTTTTCAGACAACACACTCTTTAATTAAATTTATAGCATTAAAAGCTTAATTCCCATTATAAAGGTTATTTAATGTAAGAAACCCATGTTGAGCCCAATATATGAGTTGAGAACAAAAGAAGAGCAAATCCTAGATCCAGAGAAACCAAAGTATCCTGGAGAATTGACTTTAAAATAACTCTACTGAAAATATTACTCCTAGAATTGTAGGAGTTATTCAAAGTGGTGTAACTCTCTGAAAAAAAATTACAGAAGTAATATAACCTTGTAAACATAATAGAAATAAAAGAATTTGAAGACTGAAATTCTCTTAGTTTTCAAGATATTAAGAAATACTGGTAAGCAGCTGGCCTCTTAGGGCTAACTGTCCTCAAGATTCAGCTGCTGAGTAGGAAGGATGTGAAGACCTCATTGCAGCTGCAGCTGGGAATGTCAGTCTGAGTTCAGTGCCAGGATACTTTTCAAGGGCAGAGCTCAAAATCTGGATTAACAGCTATACTACAAGAGGATGTACTTAATTTATTGCCGTGTTTCTGGGCAGCCCAGCCAACCCTCCCACTAATTTACAAGTTTTGTTGTTACCTAAGCCACTCTGACCTAGTTCTATGGTCAGCTTTCACTGTGACTTGTTCTGCTGTTTCTTGCCTACAACCTGATCCTTGATTCCTCTTCTATGCAATCTTTTCAGTTTGGATCATTAGCAGAAAGGAAACTTATCCTGAAGTATACAAATTAGAAGTTCCAAGAACTGAATACATATGCAGGACTAGGAGACATGAATCTTGTACTTCTGGAAGAAGACTATGTGTAGTACTGCCTATGATTGAGGGAATTACAAGGCTAAGTACAAAAACAGTTTGAAATGTTATGGTAACCTTTTCAAAGAGGTACTTGAACCTGTAAACATAATTTTCTGGATGAATTAAGCAGTGTCTCCTGGAACAGCCCAATTTGCATTTGAAGTGACAGTGCCTACCTGTGGTCTGCAGGAAGACAAGGGCAGGAGAAAACCCGAGAATCTGCCATCCTCACCTGTAATGTGCCCCACAAAAATAAGTGCATTACTTTAACAGGAAGAGTAATATGTAATGAAAACAAACAGCGTCTGCTGTTTTTAAGTTTTCTTAATTTTTTAAAGGTTGAGCTCTGTCTCACAACCCTTCCAGTTTTCAATTTGTTTTCTAAATGCCTAAAAAAGGACCAGCTTAAATGGAAAAATACTAGCTTAAATGGAAAAAAAACTTAGATCTACTGGAAATAAAATAAATTAAAAAAAAAGGTAAATTAGCCTTAAAGCAGTCCATTAACTAGAATAAGACAAGAAATCCTGGAAAGCTGGAAGACTGAAATGTTGTATAAAACGGTGTTTATTTTTACTGGACAAAATTAAATCATAAGCATAAGTATAAAATGTTGGCTTTAGCTTAACTATGAAGGTGCTAATAAAATTACAGTGAGTAATAGTGCAGTATTCTGTGAGTGATTGGCATCTTAACCATTCAATTAGTTAATGTGAAATTCAGTATTCTAAACTAAAAGGGTGTTAAAGAATAGCTCTTTATAAGTTTCCCAAGGTGATGTTGACTCCTGCTTGCTGCACACCTTGTTTCCAACAGGTGATCTGGTCACTGTTGTAACTATCCTGACGCTTGTCTTTAATATATCATTTTGATTCTTTTTAACAGAAAAATCATGTATGATAGCTCATAGTTTGACTTTTTCAAAACACTTCAAAACACATTTTTAACTTTGATAACTTTGCCTGTTAATGTTTAGAGAGATGAATCTAACAACAAGCAAGCCAAGAAAAGAAATACTTTGAACTTTATTAAATGGGAAAACTACAGGGATTTGTCTCTGTGAGATGCACTCTCCAACATTCTAAGTAGTCTCTTCTCTCTTTTTAGATTCTCCCTGGGTGATGACAACTCTCCTAAAAGTGTTGAAATGAGACAAGGGCTTACATTTTCCATTCAGTTGGACACCAGCACAAAGTCAGCAGTAAGTAACCTCAATTTTTCCCCAGTAGTCTTTCTTGTGCTTACGTGCGCTGAGTTATCTATCATGCAGCCCAAAGCCCTGTTCGGAGTCACTGCTCCCCAGATGCTCTCGTCCAAGCTCTAAGCACGCTCTAGTCTTTGACTGAAGATATACAATCTTTTTGCCTGTATTAGAGCAAATACTATTTGCTTGTAACCTACTTACCAAGTGAGCTGTGTCCTTCCTTGAGAGGAATGTTTGACCTGCTACACTCATTTGAAATCTAGCTTTTGCAAAATGAGTTGCATTTAATCATGATGCCAACAAGCAGTAGGAAACTGATGACACACTTTGTTTCCTAGGATCTTGTGCAGCTGGATATAAGTTCAAAGTCAACAAGCCATGAATAAAAAGGATTAGAAAGTTTTCATTTAAATGAACTCTGCTTCATATTTACTTGGCTTTTTGGTCTTTTTGTACTCCTGAGCCTCAAGATAACGCCGTAAACCTGGGTGCACTTAGTATTATTTCTGCTCGAGAACTATAGACATGTTCCTCACATACTCCCCTTAACTTTCCCACAACTACAAAAATGGTTGTCAGTCAGCTTCGGATCAAAGCTGATTGAAGAAAAAAAAAAATCATAAAATTTTAAAATGTTTAATTTCAGAGATAACAGCTCATTTTCCAGATGAGAGAGAAACCTTTGACTGCAGAGTAATTTGTTTATTTAGTTAAGGTGGAACTGTTATGCGGGTAGATTTGATGGGACATAACTACAGCAGTTCTCTGCCTTGACTCTGTGTATTGTAGCAGTCCATACACATTTCTCTCTGCCTGACAGTCCTGCAGTATCTGCTTAGATGGAATAGGTGCTCACTGTTCCTTGTTCCTTTCTTCTTTTTGGCAGAAAGCTCCTTCTTGAAACCTCTGTATTCTTGCGGGTTTCATTGTTGTTTTGGTTTTGCTTTCTTTTGTTGTTTTGTTTTGTTTTTCTCTATAGTTCTTAAGGCCTGTAAAAATGTTTTATCAATTGACAATAAAACTAAATAAATGTGTTTCTTCCTTTGATGTGGTAAGAAAGGACTAAACCAAGCTCAATATATTGGCTCACTATATCTTTGTTCTTGGGTAGCACAGGAACGCAGTGTATTTCTTTGTTACACAAGTAATCAGCTAGATAAGGTGAATTTCACACAATGCTGTCCCCCATTCCATCTTGGGTTGAGACAAATTCCGGTTACTTTTCTTATTGTAGTGGTCAAAGGAAGCATTATATATATACAATGATATAAAATAATCATGGAAGGAATCAAACCCCATTATTTTTCACAAAATCAAAAAGCAGAGGAAACTCACAAATAACAGATGCCAGAGAGCAACTCATCTGTGCAGTCTGCATTCAGATCTCTTTATTGCATCCCTGACTTATTTGCACAGTCACATTTACACAGTATCTGCCTGATGCAGGGCCCAGAAAAGGTAGTGCTCACTAATAAGCAGCTGTTCACATTCCTGTTTCTCCTTGATTGTTCCATATGTTTTCTCAAGTCTTAGTTACTGATTACTGTTAAAACCTGTATAAAATTAGCCCTTTGCCCTTTGCTTAAGGCCTTATTCTTATAGTGCCCAGAACTAGTATATTTAATTGTTTCACAGGATGAGTTTTTATTATATAAAATGATAAAACAATATACAGCATGTTCTGTATTCAAACTATTCATTAATTGTAATTACCTTTGTTTGCACACTAACTTTTTGCCTTAGTAAAACTGCGTTTCCAAACTGAGTTAGGGTATGTGTCAAATATTAACGATAGGTTCCATTTAACATACTCTAGGTTATCTTGACTGGTCTTCATTCAGGATACCTTGGATACCTTCTGGCACCTCAGATGGTATAGATGCCAATGTTTAGCAAATGGTGTCAATCATCTAGTCAATATTTTCACTTCAGGCTTAAAACTATTCAATGTACCCCGATTTTGACACTGGCACAAATATCTTCCTTCCACAAATAAGTATTTTTTATACCAAGCCTATATAATACAGTAGAGAAGTTCTATCAATGAATTAAATTCAGTGCTGGACTCATGGAGACATGTTATGTCATCAGTTGTTGGAAATTTCCATACGCTTTTTTGCCCCATAAATGATTCCTTCTCTTCTTTCTAGTCTATGTGTGTGCAACTTCAGTATCTTCTCTGTTACAACTTCCAACCTCATTATCATCATATGATCAGTTTTGCTTTCCACTTCTCACACTTTTTTATCTCAGTCTTTGGCTCTTTGCACCTCCTGTACTAGTTTCCTATAACTGACAGATCATTCCTGATCCAATCTCTGTCTCTGATGTGATTCCCATATTCTCAGTTCTCTTCCCACTTAAATCCATTTTGTCTCTCCAGGTGTTCCACTGGACCTTACCTCCAAGTATCCCTTTTTCTTGCTAACTTCTAGTCTTAGACTAATTTCTAGATTCCTCTTCAATCTCTCCGCCTTTCTTTAGATTTCCACGTCTTTCATTAAATCCTGTCCTCAGGATTTAATGTTACAGTTCTGTTTAAGGTTACAGTTCTGTTGTAACCTTTTCTCTTTGTCATCATCTCCCTGTCCTGTTTCAAATTACCTTTGCTTCTACCTGCCCTAATTCTGGTGTTTTCATTCAGTCTCTCCTTATCTTTTGCCAGTATGAGTGCTCTTTCCTCAAGAAACTTATGATCAATCTGACTATATTCAGCTATATGTTCTTTGTCCAACTGCTGTCAACATTTCAGCAATCTCTTATATTTTCATGCTGAGTACTGGCTCAACTCTTCTGTTGGTTTATTTGGTTTCTGACCTGCATCTTGTTAGCTTGTTGTTCAAATCAACAACCTCTTCTTCCTCATACACTTATGACAGAATGATGGCTGCTGTGAACATTACTTTTAGTTGTTTTGTCTATGGCTGGATTCCAGACCAGAGCACAAAAAGCTGTACTTAGACAAAAGATGAAACCTACACAGTGTGAACAAACTCTTTCAAATGTGTGAAGGAGATTAAGCAAACCTTTAAGCACAGGAAATTTGATTTATCAAGACTTTGTAAATTAGCTAGATTTGTGTAGATCTCCATATATTTACAGTAACACAAATTAACTCCCCTGCCAAAAGTAAAGTTCTTTTTCCGAAGACAAGGAACTTGAGGACAGGAGTTTCCTGCATAATATAATTTCTGTGCAGCATAATTTGAGAGCTAATAGGACTCCAGATTTGTATAAAAGCAATTTTACCAGGCTAACTCAGACCATTCTGTATAAAGCTAAAAATGTAAACATTTTCTACACCTGAGACTTTATGCAACATAATAAGGTATGCAGGTATCTAATACCATTCAGAATACAGAAGAATCTTTCAGACTCTCATTAAACATAATGGCCCGACACCATTTCAGTTATGACTTATTTTACATGCTACAGACACAATGGAAAATTTAAACTTGGTCACAGTTCAGATGGCAGAATATCAAGGAGAATTCTTAATCAATGGGAAGAATTGTAGTGACTAGGCTGATCAAAATTTTATTTGTATGCCCCCATCCAAAGTTCATTGACTTTGTTAAGAGTCTATTGACTTCTGTGCCCTTTAAAAGGGGTTTAAGTGCCTCTTTCTGAGATTACTACAGGATATTGAGCTCCCTCATAGTAAACTGTTCGATCTTTCCTTGAACAGAGCATTGTTCTGTTTGATTTATAACATTTCAGCTGAAAATGAAAATCTCAAACACCTAAAAAATAACAGCATAATTTTAAAGTAAAATCATTATTCAGATGAATTTATTAATGTAAAAGTTAAATTTTAATTTGTGCATAGGCATTTTGGAAGAACTTGGTTAATGTTAATCTGCCAATTTAAGCTAGATAAATTGTTTCTGAATTCCAGATTTTCACCTGGGAGCTTTTTAATGATTGTCATATTACACACAAGAGCTCATTTCAAGATGAACTGATTATATTTCTATTTAACTATTATATTCAAGACTGTATAGACACGGCTCAGCTAGCTGAAATAAACTTGTATGCACAAGACTATATACAAATTCTATATAAGCATTCTACATAAATGGATTTTTAAGTTGGCAAGCAGAAGATAAATATAGTTGAGCTAATAGAATCAGTTGTCACAGGTCTCATTGGCCTTCTGACCTCAAGATACAGCTGAGTTAGGACGCCCTAGATACTGCCACTCCTCTTCATCTATATTCCTTACATCAACAAAATAGATACATATAATCAAAGAGCTCCTACACCAGTGACTGGATATGAGGTATTCTTTTTGTGGTTCTGTGTGATAGACTACAAGACAAATCCACCATGAAAAAACAGTTAAAACATTAAAAAAACAGGGCCACAGTCTATAAATATAGATATTTAATATCCATATAAAACATTTTTGTGAATGAAATTCAAAGCGTTATTTCCTCTGACTTCTTCTTTTTATCTTTGCACTTTCAGTAAGCAAGTCAATAAAGAGCTAATCTTAATGACAGGGTAGGTAGTGTGCACTACAACAAACAATTTTTCAGGTTGATGAGATACCTGTGAGATAATACTGAGACATTTAGCAATAACAAGTCCCATTCTTCTTATTATATGATTACAATGTTCTTATTTTATGATACATGATAGATTCATAATATGTTAATTTAGCTCCCAAGAACAATTTATATTTAAAACCAGCTAAATTCTTCACCCTTGATTGAAAATCATTCTTCAGCCCAGAAGTACAAGATTCTTGAAACTAAATACACACATCTAAGTCATAGAATCATAGAATCATAGAATTGTCTAGGTTGGAAGAGACCCCTGGGATCATCGAGTCCAACCATCTACACTACTCTACAAAGTTCTCCCCTATACCATATCCCCCAACAACACATCTAAACGTCTCTTAAACACATCCAGGGATGGTGACTCAACCACCTCCCTGGGCAGTCTATTCCAATGCCCAACCACCCTTTCTGTGAAAAATTCTTTCCTAATGTTCAGTCTAAACCTACCCTGTTGGAGCTTGAAGCCATTCCCTCTTGTTCTGTCATTAATTACCTGTGAGAAGAGACCAGCACCAACCCCTGTACAGTGTCCTTTCGAATAGTTGTAGAGAGTGATGAGGTCTCCCCTCAGCCTTCTCTTCCTCAAACTAAACAGTCCCAGCTCCTTCCACCACTCTTCATATGATTTGAATGCATAAAGACAAAATTGGCATTCGCATAATTCTGATCTTATTTTGGCATGAATGGATGGGCTATTAGGTAACGAGCTATATGGAATCTTTTCTGAACTGGTGTTGTCATTCTCGTGATGTTGAAAGCCTGAAGTGGCTTTAGCCTTTCAAAAAGAACGTGCGGGGGGACATGTGTGAGAGGCACAGGATCTGAGCGTAATACATGAATTAGAGAGGCTTGAGCTGGTGAGGCACAAAGGGATGGATGTGTAACAGCCAGCACACTTGAGAGCAATTCCTCCAAAATGCAGGGCTGACCTAAGGTCCTGCAGGGTGAGGTTTCAGCAAGAAGTGAACACATTCTGTTCAGAAGCTGCAGTGTGCACTCAAGCAGCACTACTGCTGACATACAGACATAGTGTGCTGGCTGAGAAACTATTTTCTGCTGTTTGGCATACTAAACTGGGTTCACCAGTTTAGGCATAATGCTCAGCTGATGAGCTACGCTGATTCTGGTTCTTGAGAAACTTTGCCACATGTAACCACTTGCAGAAATGACCGCTTTTATATGAAAACAGTAAATGATTGTTTTAAATGTGCAAAAACAATGTTAAAAAGGTTTATTTTCCATCAGCTAGGCACAGTGAATCATTCTGAACTAGCACAATGTAACATTTTGTGTGTTTAGAAACTGGAGAAACAGGAAACTTCAGCAGCATGTAGGTAAATTAGCTTACAATTCCAAGCTAATCAGTCTTAAACATGGTCTTTCTGAATGAGGAGGCTTAAATTAAATTTTCAGTGTTAACCTTACATGGGTTTTCTTTTTTAATATAGATAAAAGACCAAAAGTTCTGAGGTTGCTATATAGCCCTGACAGTCTTTTTTACCTTTTTGCCCAGAATCTTGATATATCCTATCTATATCAACCTTTAGTATTTAAATTAAAATTTGAAAAGCAGCTAGGTTGCAAGAATGAGTAAATAAATTGTGCAGAAATTAATAAATGCTACTCATACAGTGTTCACCTACCTAAGCAAAAGTGCCAAAAAACTAAGAGCCTGAAAATCTATGTATATATTCAGAAATGTTTCCCCTCTAAAGCATAAATGATAATATTTTGCTAGCTCATTTTAAACCTCATTTTTCACAACTAACACCAGCTTCTATCTATGCACATACAGAGGAATAGGTGCACTGAGCCTGACTATGTTAGAACATGCGAGCACTTCTGACAACTGTGCTGTCACTGACGTGCTTGTGAAGGTTTCTACGTCTACACAGACGTTATAACTACAACATTGCAGTCCAGGGTTTTGGCCCATGTGGTAGTAACCTGGCAATTTGGATGCATTTCCATGTGGCTCAAAGGAGTTCGCTGGGCAATAAATAATTTTCTCATCCACAGCTTGTGCAAAGCCTAGGTTTGATAGTTTCAGTTTCTGAGAGTTTTCTGAGAGTTTTATGTCCACGTTCCCACATTTAAGAAGAGCAGCAATGGTTTTACACAGGTAAAGGCTTACAAGATGAAGAAGAAAAGCTGAAGATAAAAATCACCATGGAATACAGAATGATACAAATAAAATGAGCTTCTATGAAGAATTTAGTTCAGCTGGGAGCCCCTTTGTCATGCAGGGATTTTATCCTCTTACTAGAGGTCAAAAATATCTGTCAGGAACAACTTTCTTGTGATTCTGTTATGGGCTTGTTCTGGGACTATAGTCAATTCTTGCAGCCTTACTGACATGATCTCCTCATCAGTACAGTGGAGATAATCATAGAATCGTAGAATCATCTAGGTTGGAAGGGACCTTTAAGATCATCGAGTCCAAACATTAACATAACGCTGCCAAAACCACCACTAAATGTAGCTATCTAGCAGAAATATCCCAAGTATTCACTAATTTATTGCCAAATGTATAGAGATAAGAAATGATACCTGGATGTTAAATATTACCCACATCACGTTTAATCTCCATTTTTCCACAACAGTGAACATCTAAGTACTATGTTTGGAAGTACACTACTCTTTCCTTCCTCATTTGAGTCAAATGGTGTAGCGAAGGTAAAAGTTCGCTCTCAAAGTGATGTATTAGTTTTGAGCACAGAACTCTGAAGTCTGAAGCAAGAAGTCTGACCTCCTCAGCTGTGATCTGACTGTGTTAGAAAGTTAATGTCAGATACACTCTGGAAAAGGGCTGAGAAGCACATGTAATTAATTGTTTGCAACTGGGTTATGGAAGGCTAGGATAACCAAAACTGAGTTTAACCTAGGTGCATCACACCAGGATATATGTGGTTTCACATCACCCATGTGAAACATAATGTAGAGTGAGAATATTCAAACCATAAAATATTCAATATAATATCTGAGATGTATAATTGGTCATGTATTGACTGCAAGGCGTTAATAAAGACATTTCAGTGTGTGCTTAGTACCTGGGCAAGGTATTTAAGAGCTTGAGAAAGACATTCTAGACATGAGTCAGGGTATATGATAAAGATAACAACACATTGTGTACTGATTGACTAGTAGTGATATATTACTGAAAATTAGACGAAGCAAGAAGTCTTGTGACATTGCCAAGGACATTTCCTTATAACGAGTAAGAAGATGTCTTGAAAAGTGGTTGAAACCAACCCTGTGGTCTGGACAAAGACCAAAGAAGAACTGAGTCTGCGCAGGGACAAAAGATTACTTGCAGTGCTGAAGAGGAATCATCAGCCTTCATCCTCATGACCCTCAGCGACCACCACCAGGAGTGACTGTGCAAGCGCAGTTGGGAGGACTTTATGAAAATGATTTTTTAGAGCTAATTTTAACACAAAGCTGGGACAGGTCATGTATATGTATAGATGTAGTGGGAAATCTTATGATTATGTGATCAAGTACTATATATATTTGAGAAAACTGCTGTATTGGGCGCGCACGGTTGTGGTGGGGCGACCCGCTGTGCTGCCCGGTGCTGAATAGACATACTTACTTTACAACCTTCTCAGTGTGGAGTCTCATTCCGCATGTCAGACACAAGGCAAAAGTTGGTAACCTGTATGAGAAGAGTCTGCATGCAGAGTTTTAAAACAAGTGGTGTTTTACAGGATCAAAATGATCATGGAAAATACAGGCAGGGACACAAAACCCCCCTTTATTAATGATCATATATCATAGAGAAACACATCAAAACATCAAGATGTAAGCAGACTGACACATCACATGATGATTAGTAAACTTGCTTACTGACTCACTTAAATGGAGCAAGTCAGTGACTGGGTGCTCTCCTCTTCAGTAACAGAGGAGAAATTTGGTCCTTGGTGTTCTTGGTCCTCTCACTCTCTTTTTAAAGTGTGTGTCTGGGTAACAGCTATCCTGTTTACTTGTCTGTTCTACCTAACTTCCACATGGCCAATGCATGACAGGCAAGACAATGAAGTCCTCTTAATTTCAGGTTATCCTGTCTGGGTTTTGAATCAAAGATTTTCATATCAGCAGCAGTTTCAATTTAATATTAATAATACAAGAAATTGTTGTAGCAAAATTCAGTCTGAGATCTTAGAGTAGAGGAAGCTGATGTTTATTTACAAAATCTTTATGTGAGTTGATTTTACCCAATCACACTCATTCTCACATAGATTTTATTCATTCACTTTTTCACACCCACATGCTCAGGAGCATCAGGCTGTGCATTAAAGACAGTTGTCTTGGGTTCCTCTTGATTTGATTGACAACAATAAACTAGTTTTTTGACAGAAGCTTATATGCTCTTTAAAAGTCAATATGTGTTATGAGGTGGTCCTTTGCTTACTCCAGCCTCCATAAACCTTGTTCAGAGGGTTTGTTGTTTTGTTTTTTTTTTATTTTATTTTTGACTATAAGTTTAGAATACAAGGGCATATATGGCTATAGCTTATTTTCCTGGTAGGCTAATAGGAAAACATAAGACACATGATGTGCTGTAACCTTGCTTTCATCTTTCTGCTGTTCAGGGTGCATGACTTTCTGCTGATGAGTCTTTTGTGGTGTGGTCTATTCAAAAAGCAGACTGTCTGATCTTGATAATAATAATAAAAAATGTTTGCTTAGTTTTATTGCTTGTGATGGCATTGCTTAGAACAGCACTTCATTAGAGTGGCTGCTGCCTGTTGAAGTCTAAGTAGACCTATGGCAAGGCTTTGGGAATGTTACAGTTGGTTCTGGCAGTGTATGTAGATTGGATACCAAAGGGTGTTTTTTTTAGCTGAATTAATTAGGCTTTCATATTAATCATTATAATTTATAAACTAAAAAAGGGAAGATTTAGACCAGACATAAGGAAGAAATTTTTACAATGAAGGTGATGAAACACTGGAACAGGTTGTCCAGAGAGGTGGTAGATGCCCCATCCCTGGAAACATTCAAGGTCAGGTTGGACAGGGTTCTGAGCAACCTGATCTAGTTGAAGATGTCCCTGCCTATTGCAGGGGGATGGACTAGATGACCTTTAATACTCCTTTTCAACCCAAACTATTCTGCGATTCTATTCTATGACTTATCTATAATACCAGCTGGATTCAAGTAATAATAACAGCTTAATAAATGGAAGATATCTGAGAAATATTGGTTGCAACCTGTGTCTTCCCCAGCTTGATCCCCAAGAAAAACTGAATTTACAACAGCAGCCATTTGTGGACAGTTGAAAATGACTGTGTCTTGAAATGCCCCAAATGACCCAATTCTCTAATTGGCTTTTGAATTACAGTATTCCTGAAATCTGAGTGCAGTCTGTGCTACAGAGCAGCTAATGGCCAATAGGAGAAGAAAGGTCTGGAAAAAGTAGCCAGCAGCTCATTCTGCTGTTAAGTTTCTTCTGCAAAAAATTGTCTTTGTGCTCTTTTTTTTTCAGCAAGTCCCTTTGTTTATCAAACTTTGAGTGTAAAGCCACAACTTATATAGAAATTCAAGCCAGCAAGTCTGGACCAGTTCCATACAAGGGCACTGGGAATTGTCTGGAAAGGTCTTGGAATAAGTCCTGGACAATATTGGAGATAAACTTATACAAAATTTAAACCATAATGAATTAAATGGTGAGAATGTGATTATTGGTAGTCAACATGATTTACTGGAATATAAATCTTGTCAAGCAAATCTGATTTTACTGTCAGACTTGATAAGATTATGGATTTAGTAAATAGAGCTGAAATTTCATGAAGTATTTGACTTAATACCATATGACATTCTAATGAAAGGATTGAATCACACAACAAGTAGATCATGAGTTGCCTAATGGGCAGGTGAGTTATTACTGAATTTTCTCTTATATGCTGTTCCACAGAGATCCGTAGTGGACATGGTTCTGTTTAACATTTTCATCGATGACTTGGTAATAAATATAAATCATTATTGATAAAATGCACTGGAAGGAAGGTACACAAACCATACCTGTGGAATGATTGAAAAAGCACAGCTGACTGAACTTAAAACAATGTCTGAGAGCAAAGTAATAGCAAAAAGTAATAAATGTACTAGTAAATGTGTAAACAGTAGCAGTGGAATAGTAAATAAAGCTCTGGGATACTAGTTGAGATTTGTGTGAATCGTATTGTCATTTCATAAGACAAAGCCATAAACTTTTGTTTCGGGGGAAGGTAATCTTTTAATTGCACATGTGATACATTTGAAAAGAAAAACAAAAAACTAACAATAATAAATCTGAAATACAGTATTCAGTTTTGCTGTCGACCCTTTAAAATGATGTTGAACAACTAGGCCAAGAAAAAACACAGACGCTGCATCTGCATTAATGTTTAGTTTGCACTAGGAGAGCAGTTTTAAAGTAAATCTCTCGATTCCACCCTGTCACTGTGCTTTGGTTCACACCACAGGGTTGTCTCAGAGTGTATGGACAAAGTGGATATCAGGGAAGATGCATGCTGGGAGTGCAGCAAGTGTGCCGGGTGTTGATGGGCTTTCAGTTCACACATCCAACTTAGAGTTTGCTCAGAGTAAAGCTCCCCCAGTGAGCAGATGTTGGAACCTTAAGCAACAGTTTATGTACAAATCTGATCCTATGGTCTGTCATAATGTTAATGCACCCATAGTTAGAAATCACTGAAGGACTTCGTTCTGTTTTATGAGACATTTTCCACCCCGAAACCAAAACACACTGAAAAATCTCCCTCCCAAAATGATCCAGTCCCCCAAATTTCTAAGCTTTTATTTTCATACTAGAGCAAAAAAAAAAAAATCCTTTGTAATGGGGCAGCAGTATCATTGACTGTGATTAGTTGCTGGACTGAAATGTGGAGTGGAATGTGGAATGTTATTTTTTCTGCTTGTAGAAGTGAATGCCCTTTTGGAAGATACACTTCAGAGTTATGCTTTAGCCATTTACCAATTCTTTGACTCAGTATTGGTAAAACTGGTAAATTGTATACATATCATTCCAAAGTTTCTGGATAAATGGGTGGTTTTCTTGTAAAAAAAAGAATGTTACTGTTGGAGTTGCTTTTGTGGAGATAAACCACTATTCAAGGTTAAGGAACTTCAAGGTTGCACTCTTTGCTGGATACTGCTACCATGCAATATGACTTTTTAACCACCAAAATTATTTTAAACTTCCACATATGTTTAGTATCACCAGTTTGAAAACATATACTTAACTGAAATCCAGAGCCTGCTTTTTCTTTCTTTTTTTTTTTTTAAATCTCTTTCATTACAATAACTGTAAAAATGTATTGTTTAAAAGGAATTCAATAGGTTTGTTTCAGTTTTTCTTTGACTAGGATGTCTCATTACACTTGAATATAAGCTTACAGGATGATAAAACAGGGGAAAAAAGCCCCATCTTTTTAAAGCTATTTAATGTTCTGGACAGCAAGTGGTGCTGCTGCACACAGAATAAAAAATGGTTAAAAAACAGAGAGAAGAAAATCTATATTGAGAAATTAGTATCCTCTGTCTCAGGTAGAATGCATGTCTGAAGCATAGTTATAGTGATATATATCTGGAGTACCACTAGAACAGCAGTATGTAAACTCCTTGTATATCTTCGCTTAGAGGTATTAAGGAGACACTGACTAGAAAAACAAAAAGAAATTAACATTTTTGTTTGATTTTCTTCAAAATTTTAAGTTATCCACAATTGACCTGTTAAGTTTTAGTGTTTCTTATTTTAATCCATGATATATGCAAAATCTTAAGCAGCAACTGAGTGATCTTAAAATCACCAGCTTACAGTTTCATTTGTCAGAAAACCTACTTCAATGGTGAAAATTTAATAAATAATAATACATAAAAATTAGCTAGATTTTAGGAGTAATTGTTCAGACTATTACTTGTACCTGACTACTTTTAATATATTTTTTTTCATGTATTTTGATAAATGATTGATTAAGATCTGAAACAGCTTTGTCTTCTATTCTATACTAACTTCTTACTGCCAGAGAACATTGGCTCAATAATTAAATATGTGTGTATATATGTACTGAGTTACCCAAGGGAATTGCGTCAGTGGCAACAAAAACATTTTCATACAAAAATATGTCCTATCAATCATCCGTGATATTTTGGTGTCTTGCTATTCTGTACATTTACATAGTAAGGTATCAAGTTCCTACCCACAAGAGTTGTTATCTGTTTGTTATTTGATATAGATACTGCTAAAATGAAACTACACTTTTTTTTTTGTTATACTGTCCAACCAAATAATGAACTTCAAGATGTCATTCTCAAGTGTCTAAAAATGGCATTTCTACACGTTCACGTGTATTTTGACCTATGTTATTTCCACAAAATAAGTATTGAGGTTTTTTAATCTACCTTTTTTTTTAAAATCTACAAAAAATGACAAATTATCTTGGGAATGGAACATGGAGCACAAACCAAAGCTGTGCCCCTTACATTTTGGTACACCCATGAGATCCATCTTGTCTGCTGCATAAGACCATCATAATGAATTTTTTACCTCTGAAAGTTTGTACAGATGGAGTCCTTTCAAAAACAATGGTGCAAGAAATGTGAATAAGATTTCAATTTTTTATGAAGACTTGATTCAGAGCCATCAGGCACTGAAAGTTCAAATGGAAAACACAACAACAGTGAAATTTCAGGGGAGACTACATCCTAAAGATATGTGAATCTTCCTATTTTCTTTTCCATTGGCCTGGACACTAGTTGCCAGAGCAGAAGCTAGGAGAAGCTATACAGTACCCGTTTCCAAGCCAGAGATCATAACCCTTATGTAACTCTGAAAGTAGAAATGGAAAAAAGTTTATTGTCTTTGAACAGTGCCCAGAGATGCATAGAAAAGTGTAACACTGAACCTGTAAGAGTAGAACCAATTAGGAATCACTTCTGTAAAGCCTGATAATTAGCCTCTAGATCTGCCCCTCTGCACTATTTCTTTACATATCAAAACAGTTTCTTAACTGGAAGTTGTGCATTTTCCTTCTGTGGTATGGAGCAGGTATAGAAGAAGCTGTTCTTATTGAATACTCCTTAAACTTCAGCTTTTGGGACATTTTCCTGAGGATGTACTTACATATTCTACCTGACTGGCCGCATTATAGGACTATCCTGCCTTACCTTTCTACCAGAGTGTGAAAAAGGGATGTAGCCCCACCTGTTCTGCAGTTACTGCTTTTGTTGCACCCTTCCTCAGTTTCCCCTTTATAATTGCTTTCATGACTCTGTGCTAGTCTAGCAGGGCAAGAGGCCAAAGCGAATCCTTCAGGTTAAGTCCTCTACCTGTTGTTATTCCTCCATTAATAACACAGATCTCCGTCTTTTCTTGGATGAAACCGTCTTGGGTTACTGTAAGAGTGACTGGCTAGAAGAGACTAACACATCAAAGCAAGAAAGCATCAACAGATCAGACCTACAAGAAAAAAGACAAAACTCTATAGAATTGCTGCATCATAAATGGATTGGGCTTATTGTTAATACTCTTTCATTTTTAGATGATTTTCTACATTGTATTTTCAGAGAAGGATGAAATATCCCAGTTTGTCAAGATCCAAGGGTTTTAACAGAAAATATCTCCAAGGCATGTGTAGGTATGTTGCTTGAATGAGCAGATAATCAAATAGAAGAAACATCTCCCAACCAAAATATAAACAGAAATGACCAAAGTTGACTGCAGATTCTTTTCATGAATAAATTACAGTCAAAGTGAATTTTTTAGTGAGAAGGCAATCCCTAATCAGTTTTCACTATACTAGTTTGTGCCACATTTTATTTGCTGAATTATGCTTGTCTTCTTTTTGAATTTGGATTATGAACCCTCCCACTAAGAAATAAATAATGAAATTGGTAATTAATAGTGGGAGTGCCTCCAGTTTTTGTTCTTATTTAATTGTTGTCACTATATGACTGTGGCTTTTCCAAGCACTTTTTAGGGTGTAAGAAAAATGGTAATTCTAGGTAAATAATGTTAGTGGTCATCTCCCTCTCTTTCTAATATATTGCTAACATTTTGCAGGATACAACACCTCACAAAACTCTGTCCTGAAGCAGAAAGTGCCTCATTCCAAGTTATTCTGAGCATTGATGGCTAAGGTAGACCCTAGCTATACTGTAATTTACCACAGAAAACTCCAAGAAGCAACAGTAGCTCAAGACAGTTTTGGCCAATGTTTATGCCCTGGAAGCTTCTGTTTTTCCTCCAGCTCATTCCCAAAATTGCCAGAAGTAACCAACGCCTCTGAAATGAAATAGCAGGAAACATGCATGACTCCTTCACTTGCTTCCTTTAGGTGGGTTAATCATTCCTCTGTTGTTAGGGGAGAAATAGCACATAACGGTCAGCACAAAACCAGAAAACAGTTTCAGTCTCAGGGGGCAACTCCTTTCAACTGAAGTACTAAAGGGTGGGAACCACTAATGCAGTAGGTGAGAGAAAGCAGCAGAAAAGCCCCTGAGCATCACAGTGAAAGGCTTCAGAAGAACACCCTGATTCATATGGCTGCTCAGCGGATGCTCCCATAATTCAGACTGTGGCACCCCTGAGAATCATAAACAGTTCATCTTTTCCCCCTTTGAAAGGAATATATGTTGCACTCATGGCCCAGACTTAGGTCAAAGAACCCCATTAGCTTCCTCTTTCTTCATGTACTTTCCTCCATCACCCATCTTACCCAAATATACATGGATACCTTTATGTTTTGGCTATTCCTACCACTAGCCTAAGGACCGGACTGGGTAGATTTGCCTAACCTTTCTTAAATCGTGTTTGGAAGAGACAGAGTATTGAATAAAGGCATAATTGTCATTGCAAGATCAACAAACAGTTATAGTGATAGATTGCAGTAGTTTCCAGGATAAGGAGAAAGCTAAAATACAATTTAAATCGAATTCTTTAAGCTCACCCCTCAAAGGGAAAAGAGAAAAAGAGTGAGAGAAAGCACTAATATTACCCTAACTTGGGAGTAAAGCTTGTTAATTAAAGGGGAAAGAAAATGGGGTGAAAATGGGAAAGATTAACAGAAACTGAGCCAGGCTTCCACACAAAAAGGGTAAGATAATATATTTGGTTTTTTAGCTTATTGAAAGACTGCTATCCATAAATATACTGTGTATCTGTTGTGAAGATATCTGTCCTACTGACCTATAGGATTAATACTTCTCACATCCCTCCACTCTTATCACTTTGAGTGGTGTAGTTTTTAACAACACAGAAATTATGAGCAGAATCATGCTGTCTTCTCAGAAAGTATTGCATTGTGACTAACATCTTCTGATCTAAGGTAGCCAAAAGTTTCATCCCCTAGTGTGATATGTTTTAGTAATCACATATATCTCAACCACACATGCACCATTCACTTTAGCTAAAGTCCAGAAAATCTGAAGATGAAAGAGGGCACTTGATCACCTAATCTAAGCACCTGCACTATACAGACTATGGAATTTCACTCAGAAGTAGGAATCAGATTAATTGTTTCTGGTGTAGCTAGTGTGGACCATATAATTTGCTCTGCAGATCTGAAGAAGCGGAAAACTAGGTGAACCTTTTCATAAAGTATTCTGTGGTGAAGGTACCTCCACTGTTTACCATTTAAGGCTTCATTGCAAAATTCAGATAGACTCCCTCTTTAATGACAGATGTAAATAACAGTATTTATTGTTCATGTTTGTGTGTTTGATTGTTTTTAGCCTCTGACTCCCAAACACGTCTTTGAGAAGATGCTGAGGACTCTTAGGGCCAGTCTGACAACTGAAGGACAGACCTTCTCAATAAATGGTGGAGAAGTGTTATAGATCAGTTCTAACCACTATTATTTCTGTCTGACCTTATTTTGAGTTGTGCCTCGTCTTTCTTCTGAGTCTTTACATGTCACACAAGTTTACATTATTACAGGTATTTCTCATATTACATTTTTATATTGCAGTAGGACCTTGATGGTTCAGCTAGCCCATGACCCAGTATGATAGGTGCTATACAAACATATAGTGCTATAAATATTAGCATCTAAATCAAAGATCCCTGAGAGGTCTGCTTTAACAGACAAAAAAATCATTACTTCAGAAATATGGCTTTCATGAATTATTTTAAATTGTTCTTTATAATTGAGCCACTTCAGTAGTGCACCTCTTTCTAAACTAACAATGGATTGTAATGAAAGGAGTTCTTATAAGGTCAGCTGTTATATAAAGTCAGTCCTAAATATCAGACTTTGGAAAATGTTGTAAATGCACAATCCTGTGTAACAAATTCCAGCTCTGGCTTGTTTTATATACCTGTCTAAAGCAATTACTTGGTGTAAAAGGTCATCAGCAAAAGAAGCTTTTACTTTTGATTTTTGTCATGTTTGCTTTAGTTTTTATGTATAAACATAAGAGTTGAGAGGGAAAAGAGAACTAACTCTAACTTTGAGATTTAATCTCATTTATAAAACTTAAGATGGACTTATTTTCCCTTTGCCACTGGAATTAAACTTAAACAACAATCGTATAAATACAGAAAATTCTTACGGTCTTAATTACAGATATGATGTGTCCTGGGATGCAAAGATGTTTCTATTAAGGCTTTTTGCTTTTATGCATATGTATATATACATATGCAATACAGTATTTGTGCACAAGCTTACAGAATTTTATAAAAGGTAAACTTTCTTTTAGTTCACAGTAAGTGATCACTTATTTGTTCAGTGTATTTCCCTGAACTAGAAGTTCTTTAAAAGTAATCAAGTGGTGGTTCCAGGTTCAACTTTTGTATTAGACAGGGTTTGCACTGTTTGGGTAGTGGGTGGCTGCAGGGTGCCCTGGCAGGAGGATGGCATGACCCATCCTTTGTCAGTCACAGCCAACTCCAGCCAGCTCTGACACCAGTGCAAATGCCCGAGAGCGTGCCAAAACTCCAACCTGTCAGGGGAGCACCCATGGTGCAGCCCCAAGACCACATGGCACATGGCTGGAACCACAGTGCTGCACTCTGTCCCTGAACTTTTCCTCTGGACCACGTAGTCTCCTCAGTGAAAAAGGGAAATTTTGCAGCTCATAATATTACAGTGTCCATGTTTACAGTGTTTTGGAATCTGAGTCCATTCAGTCTCTGTTCTCCCATTTTGATCTTTAATAGCAACGGTTTCAGATGCTGAACCTTGATTCCGTGTTCTCAACATAGGTAGCCAACGCCATTTAAGATATATTGTAGTGTACTCTTGGCCATGACCTGCCACTTCAGTAGCTGCCACAGTTATCTTCAGAACCTGCACAGGATGGTTCTGCATCTGTGAATACACCAAGTCCTGGTATCTTTGGTGTCTAAGCATGAACAAGTTGTCAAACCTTTTGTTACAGTCATTGAAAATTCAATCGAGGCAGCCAGCAGAGTCTAGAAAGCTCTTCAATTTACCCTGAAGTAGATGCAGAGTGCTTGATCCAGTTTCCCAATACAGGCTACTGACACTATTCTGGGATACCACAGGATATAGATGCTCACAAGTATGCTGGCAGACGTGACGGAGAGCACAAGAAACCTGTGGCCGTCTAGACCCACAAGGAGAGGCCAGACAATATATGGCAGTGGGGGAGGCTTTTTAGGAAACTGCATCAAATCTCTACATACTGTTTGCCTGAATCCCTCTTTAGGTATCTTGGCTATGTTGACTACATCTCTACTGATCACAATGGAAGGATGTATATCTTTGTCATTGTCCTAGTTTGAGGTAAAACAGAACTCGTTTTCTTTTCAGAAATTTTACTTTTCAGCTAAGCCTCTTCTAACTAACTGAACTCTCTGAAATTAACAGCATATTTCTGAGACACTGTCAGCTTCTAGCAATGATAGGACCTGATTGTTTAGAATTTATACCAAGGAATGGTATCCAGAGAGGCTGTTGGTTATACTTATTGCAATAACACCCAAGGCCATCTAACTTTGTTATTTGCCCCATTGGAGGGTGGGAAGTGGAAAAGCATAGAGGGGTCCCACCTGTGGGGAGGACTGGACAGGACAGGTGACCCAAAACTGACCCACAGGGTATTCCATCCCATCTGCCTCATGCTCAGTATAAAAGCTGAGGGATCAAAGGGTCAGCCTCTTTCTTCAATGGCCGGTGTCCGAGGAGGACTCTGTTCATCTGCCTTTGATCCTAATCTGTGTGTTCCTGAATTCAGATCCAGAATCCAGTTCCTATCCACTGCTAAGTCAAGTCTGGGACTCTCCCTGTGCCTTCCGGTGGTGTGATTGTCATTCTAGGAGCTTGATACTGGTTTTATATGCATGGTGTATATTTCATTATTTTCTCTTTTGATATTCTTACATTTTCTTTTTATTATTTTATTATTAATATTTCATTAAAGCAGTTTAGTTTATTTTAAACTCATAAGTCTCTTTCTCTCTCATCCTTCTCTCCCTGAAGGGAGACGCTCTCCCTTCTCTGAAGGGGAGAGAAGTAGAAGGGAGCATCTCTTCCATTTAGTTTGATTTATTTCCATTTAGTTTCCAGACCAGCCCAAACCACGACACTCATAAGCAGGCATCTGTATGTAAACATCTGTATTTAGGTGTTTGAATCTATAATAAGATGATAAGTATGAGACTGTTTCTGATACTGTAAAGTAATTTACTATATTTTTATATTTCATATGAATTAGCAAACACATCAAGAGTAGGTTCATTGCTGATTATATCTTTTTAACTTTTCATAAAATATATTAATATTTCTATTAAAATTAAGTTAATGCAGGCAAAGTTGTGTTTAACCCATTACAAATAAATGTTATTCAGGTCAGTATCTTAGGATACTTCCAAAAACATAACTGCACTGCAAAGACAAATGTAACATGTAAACAAATAATTTTTCTTTAGAGTCACTTCTGTATTTTTACTATATCTGGTCTGCTTTATATGTTCTTATGAACTTAGGGTTTTTTTTTAAAAAGAATCCCTAAATTAACTGATATTTACAAGCCTGCCTCTGTCCATTTAACTGAACAGAGGATGCTTTCTACTCTGAGGCTAAGGCTGGAGTACAACTGGGAGGTGTCAGGCTTTTAGTAACTTGGAACCTTGGAACTATCCATTTCTTGGTGCCAGTAACCAAGTCCTAACTGTTTAATCCGATGCATCTGAATCAGCTGTGGTTGATTCTGACTATGCCTTTTAAATTAAAATTTGACACTGAGATATCTGTTTTGGAAAGGTAAATGGCTGTAGATGAAAGGTTCTCACACATGTAGATCAGCAAAGGTCATGATGCTGCTGGGCTTCCCTACGAGCACAACCTGGCACCCAGTTTATTCTAGAAGCCCTACATTTCTGGAGATACTGAGCATGTCATCTTGTTTCAGAATATCCCCTGAATCATTACCTTGAACACAGTATCATTTTGAATGCGTCCAGTTCTGGGCTCCCCAGTTCAAGAAGGACAGGGATCTGCTGGAGAGGGTCCAGCAAAGGGCTACAAAGATGATTAGGGGATTGGAACATCTTTCATATGAGGAGAGGCTGAGGGATTTGGGTCTCTTTAGTCTGGAGAAAAGAAGATTGAGGGGGGATCTTGTTAATGCTTTCAAATACTTGAAGGGAGGATGCCAGGGGGATGGGAGCAGTCTTTTTTCAGTGGTGCCCATTGATAGGACGAGGGGTAATGGGCACAAGCTTGAACATAGGAAGTTCCATCTTAACATGAGGAGGAACTTCTTTGCTTTGAGGGTGGTGGAGCACTGGAACAGGCTGCCCAGAGAGGTTGTGGAGTCTCCCACTCTGGAGACATTCAAAACCTGCCTGGACGCTGTCCTGTGCAACCTGTTGTAGGTGACCCTGCTCTGGCGGGGGGGTTGGACTAGATGATCTCCAGAGGTCCCTTCCAACCCTGATGATTCTGTGATTCTGTGATTCTGTGAATATCCAAATATTTTGATTAAATCTAAGTATTTTTTACTCCATAACTTACTTGGTCAATACTTACCCAGAATTTGATACAGCTTTCTGGGTACTAATACATTGTAAAAAAACACACACAGATGATCAGAAAAAAAAATGCTTTGCTTACTTACACACAAAAAATGTAGAAATAACATTAACACCACCATTAACACCAGCAGTAAAGTGAAGACATGGGAATTTTGAAATGTGCACGCACGTGCTTACTCCATAGCTGTACATAAAGTCAAGTTCTCTAACTGATCTTTTTTCCTTATTTCCAAGGAGACAGAGTGCAAGGAGATGACAGACCACCCTGTAAACCTCATCTTCTGGTTTCCTACCCTGCCACAGTCAACTGCATAATTTGTGCCTGTGGTGCACTATCATAACCTTTTTCCAAGTCTCTGAAATAAATAAAAAAACGAGGTGCTGTGAAGCCATTGACAAGTATGACTGCCTTTCCACCTCCAGTCCTTCTTTGTTTTCTTGCCTTTCCTACAGAAGCCCATGTCAGACAATTGGCCTGACACAGGACTGTTGGGGAGGGGAGAAAGTGTGGAGGAGCAGAAGCTACACACCATCTCAGATACATCAAGGCTGACCTTGAATAGGATGCAGACAGGTTTGGTCTATGTCCACAACGTTCATATATGTCAGTTCAAGAGCGCTGAACATTACGGTGTACAGAAAAGCTAATTTATATTTTTTTCTTCCTTGGAGGCCTGTAGCTGTGGATAGATTTTGTGTAAGACCGACCAGTTTTACAGATGACTGTATTCAGAGAACAGCACCAATAACACTTCTAAAAACTCTCTGAAGCATTTCTATAATAGCTTTGCTTTGTAATGTGTGGAATCTTTTCTACAGAATATACAGTTCTGCAGTATAAAGATTTTATTGCAGCAGGTTTGGTATGAACTGTATAACTCACAGCTTCACTATTCATGCTGAATTTACAGACCTCTCTATGTACACAGCCTAGGAAATGCTTGGGGTTGCAAAATGCCTCAAAAAACAAATGCTATGAAATTTACATGGTAATATAAATCACAAAGATAGCAGGTAAAGCAAAAGAATTACTGAAGATTTGCCTTTTTGCAGGGGTCTAACCAGCGCAGAACTGCTTCATGGCAAATAGCTTGGAATAAAGAGTTCAGTTCTTTTGTTTCAAAGAAGAAACAGATAAACAAAAAATAATCAAAGGCAGGTTGTTCAACAGAGATGGAGACAGCCATCTTTATGATATATCCCATGCATCAGGCAACCGTATATAAATCTCTCTATATATATGCTTTTTAGACAATTATGGTAAATATTTATCTCCTACTTCCAGTTGTATTGGTTTATACATACATTTTTTATATGTGTAGGTGTAGGAGACATGGAGTTTTCAGATATAGCATACTGCTTACTTACATCCATGCCCTCCAGTCCCAGCTGGAGGTTGGCAAGATAGTGTAGGGCATTGAGAATGGCATGAAATACAGATGAGGCAACTGAATTGAAATATGTTTCTCTGTTGACAAGAATTTGAAGTTAGACAGGTAGACAGGTAGTTCACATATACATACTTTTGTGTTTTCACCTTAAAATACAGGTTAGGATTCTTAAATTAGATCTGAAGTTCTATTCTAAGGTCATTCAGCAACATCACTGCTTGGACCCAGGGGTTGCATTACATCCTGAAATTAACAGAATCTTTCTAGTGGGAACGCTCAGTGCTCATACACTCCAGATTATGATTAACCACTGCATTACCACGACACTCTCAACAGCTATCTGCCGCATTGGACAGAATATCCCCTTTTTATGTAATACTGAAGTACCCGCAGAAACAAACACAAAAGAGACATACAAGTGCTTTTTGTACTTACATGTGCCAGTCAAAAGAAGCATGAATCATTAAAAATGTTGACTCATTAATATCTGGCATAAAACTGGAAGTAACAGCTGGGGCTGTATTTTACACAGTAAAGTTACTCAAAGGTTATGCTATACCGTGTGGTAAAACCGGTGCTTTAAAATATGAATGTGAACTTAGTAAGGTTGGAATGCTGATGACAAAAATACTGGGAATACTCACTGAGGCTGCACACTTTCTAAGTTTAGAAAGTTTAGTCCATACCTTTCCTCCCTATGGAGAGTGCAATACATGAATTTTTTTTTACTTTGCTCCATAGGGCCTCTTCCATTGGTGTGAAAGACAACAGTGGAGCAGAACACAGGAACTTCTGGAATTCCTCTCCTCTGCTCCTCAGTGATTCACCTTAACAGTGGAAAATGCCTGACAGTACAACTTGACTGTCGTCAATATGATGTTGTGATGATGTGTAACTCCACAAAAAAGGACCAAAACACTTCTATTGAAATATACAATTGGACTCACATCAGTTCTTCTTATAATTTGAAATGTGAAGCTATTCAAAGAATATTCAGAGAAGTTTAATTTCAGATTTTTATTTATAAAATATTCCTCATTATTTCTGTAGGAGTATATCTCAAAGGATATATTCCAAGCCCCTTTGCATGTTTCTCACCCCAGTATAGCTCGTCCTATTTTATTTCATACTGTTCAGATATTAAATACAGAATTAATAATTACCTCATGGACCTCTCTGCTGTGATGTCACTATGGAATTTCACAGCTTCACAACCATTTACTACAGTCGCTTTCACAATGAGCATGGACATAGAATTAATGAAGAATAAAGACTCAAAGTTATTAGCACCAAAGCTTTTCACAAGTTTAAATGTCCAGTTTCTGATGTTTTATCTGCTTCTTTTGGCACTTTCCCTTCCCAAAGTACAGCCCTACTAGATGACAGTTGTAACTACTAAACATTCAACATGTCTGCTAATTTGATCCTCATTTCTTAGTGGTATTCAGAACATGAGAAATATAGTTAGTGTGCATCTGAGAAGATGTTCACTTGCATGACTTGCCCAACATCACAGAGACAGACCCGAGCTGAATTCACCAGAGTACTGTTCATCTGCATTTTCTGGGCAAAGATATTTTTCCCTTCTGCAATGTCCGAAGTCATTCACTCAGCAAAATCCAACTTCTGCAGAGGTTTAGACAAAGATCTTAATTTATTTCACAGTCCTGTCTTGTTTTTGTAGCGACTACTTTGTTCATAAAAAGGGCAAAATCTGTGTAAAATTACCATGTCACATGGTAATTAAAGGCTGAATCTGAATGCATATACAAAGGATGTTAAATTAGATTGTCGCCCTTTGTTACCAGCATGGATAGGTTCAAACTACAGCCTGTGCTTTCCTCTTCATTGTTTGGATGCCATTAAATATCATGATATAGAAAATTACAACCTGTATTGTCAAATTTTGGCCAAATTAAAATAAACTGCAATGCATCATGTTAAATTAAAAGAAAAAGGCCCATAGCCACCACCTGGAATACTAGAGATGTTCCAAGAACATGAAATAAAAAGATTTTTTCCCCACAATTTATCTCCCAAAAATAAAACCTGGCCTTATAAGTCCACTACTTTCTAGTTTACATTTGAGAAGATGTTTTGTCTCACTACCTGGAGAAACCACTATTCATTTTCCATTCTGATGTTGTCTTCTGTGTTATCTGTTTTTGCTTGATGGTCTTTATTCCTATATCAATTCTACGAAATTTCTGCATAGAGTGGGTTCATCTGGGATCTGAGGTGCCAGTTTCCTGTGGTGGCATGTGTCTTGAGGAACATGCTTGGGATTAGTGAATTAATGTTATTTTAGGACTCAGATATTTGGATTTTTTTTTTAAAGTACTTGCAAATATACTAACAAAACATATTATGTCAGACCAAGGTGTGTTTTTGAAATATAGCTTGTGTATAGATATTGCTAAATACACAGTTGCATGTGACATCGTTCAAATGTACATGCTAAAGAGAAGAACCAGCTCATTTTCTATCCCATATAGTTTCATTGGGAGGAGGTAATAGAAAAATATTTCTAGGTTTTAGTGTCTGAGAGTTTTTTTAATACCCAGAATACCTGAGGCTGAAATGTATACAATTAAGAACAAAGTATTTTTTGGTGTATCCAGGTGCTTGTTCACCACTGATCATCGTTTCTTTTCTACTGTTGTCTTCCTTGTTCAAGCTGGTTCTTTCCAACCTCACAGAAATGCATTGTTAAGCCTGTCTCACAATTCCTTACTGTTGTCAGCTGTAGGAAAATAGCACTTGACTTTTGCATTTACCTGGGGCTTACATGATGTACCGCCCTGGTCTTCTCATCAAAAGAACAGGCCTCGCTCTTTGTTGCAATCTAAAGGTCTTTTGTTTCACAAGATTTCTGTGTTTCCATTGAGCAGTTCTCACTTGTAGGTCCATGGATATCTTTTTTGATCTCTACTTTCTGAATTGCTTAGGGGGCACAGAGATAGTGAATTTGGGGTCAATTCTTTAGCCAAATGAATGGTGAGGTGCTTTTGCAGAGAGTACACTATGCTCAAGGGGAAACTCCTGGTTTTATACGTTAATTTCTAGGAAAATAAGTTATAGTCATGGGGGAAAAAAAAAACCAACATATTAGTATCTTCCACTGCAGTTCTGCCCTGCAGGTATCCATTGGAGACCAACAAAATCTTGTATATTGCTCTATGAACTCATTTTATAGGAAGATCTGCTGTGGCACTAAGGAAAGATTTATTCTTCAAAAAGAAAGAAGAATCTTGAAAAAGATGTAGTTTAGTGAGGCACAGAGAGGGTACATTGCATTGCTCTGCTCTCTCATATAAACAACAAATGTACAAACATATTGGCAATTCGTGGTTACACTGGTCATAGGAAGCAAAGCTATTATTTAGGTCAATAAATTACCCTGTAAACAATTAACAGGCAGAGAAGCAGATGAGCGAGCATTTATTCAGTGCATGGAGTATCCTTATGCATTATTAAGTATTTAATGTCCTTTGATGGAACTACAAGGGCGTTCCATGGAAAGGTAAATTTATTTTCTGTTATTAGTTTAGAGTTTTAAGTTTGAATCTGTTGACATTTTCCAGTTTTGAATTTTTAGTGAATTTAGTAAAGGTCTATGTTTTTCAAATCACTCCTGGGATGGTCAGAAATAAAGAATAATTTTGCACAGATTTTATATTTTTAAATTTTGGTTTATAAGGCTTTTTTCTTTGCATGCCAACAGGCAGTATGTTCTACAACAGTTGCTAAACACTGATGAACAGGTAAGTTTTGAAGAGGGCTGGTAGTGTTTTCCTGAGATATATCAGTAATAAACTGTGTGTAGGACTGACCTGAAGATAACAGGGCAACTGACAACTCTTTAACATATCAGAGTTATTCCTAAGCATTATTTCACTGTTATTCCTTTAAGGGGAGTATGTCTGCTTGGCAAAAGTAGCAGCAAAATACTAGATCTTTCTCTTTATGTTATTAGTGTGTTCTCTTTTTCTCTGCCTCTGTCTGTCTCACTGTCTCTCCTTTTCTTCCCTGCCCCCACCCCCAATGTATCTCTCTCTATACAAGTATCTCTCTCAGAATATATATCTTTTTGAGATGCTACGCCTGCTGTAGAAGGAAGTCCAGAACATCTGCAGAAAGTAACTTGGGAGGAAAATCAATTTTTTGTAAAAGGGGCTTTTGGTTTATTTGAGTGTGTATAAAGACAACAGATTTTTCTTTAAAAAAAAAAAAAAAAAAACAACAAACTAAACAGATTCTTATACTGCATACAGAACAGTATGTTTCCCAACAGCTTGCTCACTCAGTCACTGCTAGTTATTGACATTTCTACATTGTCCAATGGAGCATGATGAACAGAAGGGTACGCTGTCTATGAACAAATTTACTGAAGAACCTTAAGTAATAGCTCTCCATCAGCACAGAAAACTTAATCAGGTTTCTCCAGAACAAAGATTATTGGCCCAAACATACCTCCTTGACATAGTTTTGAAAGTGCCATGTTATAGGTGCCAGACTTGATCAATAATGTGTACACATTTTCAGTTCCACTGGCAAGAGCCTCAGATTTAGTTGATCAGTACTTACAAAACTTGCCTACACACTAATATATTGCTTCTACTAGAATTGCAATGTATTGCAAAAACCTTTCCATGAGTGAAAACATTGCATAGAACTGCACAGAGCTTTGCCCTTGAATTAGAGTAATGTGAGACTCTGAAATAATTTCCTTTTGCCTTTTCCTTTAAATAAAGAAGGAGGGGAGCAAATAGAGAAGCCTGCACTCAGAAATGGCGACTGGAATATGTACTTCCTTTTGTCTAATGGTTTCTTGGGTGCCTAAGACCATTTATAATGCAATGAATATTCTAAAAATTAAGAAGCAAGTCTGCAGTTTTAAGAAATACAATGCATTAGGTGATTTTTTTAAGGTCAATGGAGTAAATATAGCATCAATGCATTCAAGTCTTATTGGCAAGGAGTCATATTCACTTCAGTGAATGGATGAACAACTAAATTAAACTGTTTAGCCTTTGAGCAGGCAAGGGAAGAAGGAGACCTGCATGGCTGAGCAGGG
>VZSZ01004920.1:0-12749 GCA_013398815.1 Ibidorhyncha struthersii
CCCTTCCAACCCTGACTATTCTGTGATTCTGTGATATTTATAACAAATTTGTTTTCACACACTCTGGTCAGATCTGTCATTATCTCAAGCCTTTGAGCCCCACTTTGGGTGCCAAAAGGGACTGTTGTGGTTTAACCCAGCAGTCAGCCAAACACCACGCAGCCGCTTGCTCACCCCAGTGGGATGGGGGGGAGAATTGGGAAAAAAAGTAAAATTTGTGGGTTGAGATAAAAACAGTTCAATAGGACAGCAAAAGAAGAGAAAATAATAACAATAAGAATAATAAAAGAATATACAAAACAAGTAATGCACAATGCAATTGCTCACCACCCACTGACCGATGCCCAGCCCGTTCCTGAGCAGCGATTGCCAATTCCTGCCCCCCAGCCAACCCCCGCTTACATACTAAACATGACGTCGTATGGTATGGAATATTCTTTTGGCCAGCTGGTCTGGTCTGTGATCCCTCTCAGCTTCTATGGGAAGCTGAAAATGTCCTTGACTTAATATAAACATCACTTTGCAACAACTAAACCAAAGTGTTATCAACATTATTCTCATACTAAATCCAAAACACAGCAGCTACTAGGAATAAAATTAACTCTACCCTGACTGAAACCAGGACATGTGTTAAAACAACACACATGATATCAGGAAATAATATGATACCAAATCTTGAATAGATTTCCAACACCTAAATGCACCTCAAAAGCCCTTTGCTGCTGTGTATCTGTTGGAGGTTACACCATCTGTGTTTTATACCTACAGAATGCAAAAAAAATGTGGTTACTCTTCCCTAGAGTTCATTTGAGCAGTCCAAAGATTAGCTTCCATAAGAAGTTCCTTGGTCCTCTAGCTTTAGGTAGCGATGCTGTAATTAATAAATTACTGGCAATCTTATCAAGCTATCACTCTAGTCACTCTTATCAATCCTTCCGTTAGTAGACAGCATGCTATTTGTCTGTAACCTTGTGCCTGGAGAAATACTGTGGTGGACTAACACTTCCACAAGCTGTCTTGGTTTTGTTCATTAACATGTATGAATGAAAAATTCAGAACATATCAACGAAACATTCAAAACATATCAGTAATCCAAAATGCATTCGTGTTTCTTTTGGATACAAATGGAGTCAGATGAGATGTTTTCATTCATCAGCTGACTACCAGTATTAACTGGCCGTCAAAAAATATTTTGCAAAATACTAGAAAGATATTTAAGGTTATATTGTTACTAAAACTTCATCACTTTAGGTCTACAGATTTTTTTTTTAATATTTTTTGAAACAGATTCTCAAGTTCATGTAGATCTGAAGCTACAGAATTTTGCAGCATGACAAAGGTATTAGAAGAGATGCCTTGACCAGTCTGACATTTCACAGTACTACGTGGACTAAAAAAAGAATTCATGTAAATGATCAATCATTATGGACTAAATCATTAAGTGTGTCTAACTTTCTTGAAAGACAGACACAAAATTAATCTGTTAAAATTAAAATATGTGTATAAAATCCTGTTAAGGAATGTTACCTTAAGGTTTGTCTAATGAATCCTAGCTTCTTCTGGAAAGTGGTAGCTGCTAGATGAAATGAGAGGATTGAATTCCAGAACCTTGTTATTGAAACTAAAATCACTAAAGACAAGCGCTTACATGAAAAAACTGTCAAAAGAACAAAAAAGGCACTGTGTATCCCAACATTTTTAACTATTAAATATTGGAAAGATCAGAGGTTAATCTATTAGACTGTCAATAGAAACAATGCAATTTCACCAAGCAATTCATTTGGTGAGTGGCATTATGTTCCCTCAGCGAACTGCCTTGTGAGATGTTTATTTTCAAGAGACTAGTCAGCATCTAAACAAAAGTTTATTTGAAAAATAATATTGAAATCATCAAACCAGTGGTTTCAAGGCCAAGGAAAGTTAATTAAGACCTGAAAAGATTACCAATTATAGTGGAAGTGGGTGTTTGAGACAGTGGGAAAGGTTAGGAAGAAACGTATGGATGAGGACGAAAAGGGGGAAAAAAGGAAATACTTGATCCGTTGCTAAATAAAAATGTGTTGTGTTTCCCCCACAAATACTTCCTTACAAAGGAAGAAAAAGACCTACATAACCTAGTAACGAATGTGATCTGTGTTTATCTGTTACTTTAAGTAGGAATTCAAGCTCTCAAATTAGTTTGACACAGGGAAAGAAGAAAGTTATAAGAAGACATAGGCTAGGTAAGATTTGCAGGCAGATGTAAAGAACATGAAAATGTTTTATTTGACCTTCTTGTCAAGGGGGTGTTTATTCGAATAAATAAAAATCTACATAAAAAGAAAGTCCTGAACTTTACACTTCTTTTCTTCTCTATGATTTTTCAACTCTTTGACACTCATTGAGAAAAAATAAAGCAAACTATATCAGGTCTAAGTTCAGTTCAATAGTACATTAGGGGTATTTCTTTTGGTATACATTTCAAAATCAGGATGCTTTGTCTTGACTTTTTTTTCCCCCGGATATGACCTTATGTTTCCCAGAAAGGTGCAATTCACTTGGAGCAAACAGTAGTGTCCGGGAATGCTATCAAGGCAGAAAATGTTTGCTGGAGTAACTCATGGTTTCAGTTTGAGAATCATGTGAGGTTTTTAACCATATTCTGCAGTTACACAAATATATAAAAAATGTTTCTGTATATAAACTAACATATCCAAATGTGGAGAAAAGCTTAAAGCAATTTGGTTGTTCTGTGTCTACCATACTGACTGAGAAAGAATCTAAAAAGAATACTTTGAAGCAAAAGCATGATTTTTATTACAGTCTTTTGGATTCAGGAATTTTACATTGTCACTTTTGTAATAACAGATATTTACAGAAGCTCTGAGGCCCCTCTGTGCCACCAAACGTTAAGCTTGTTCACAAGCTCTGGTGCAAATGATAGCTTGTGCTAAATTCATATTACTTCAAACTAACACAACTGACTTGCATGGGCAGATTTGGTACTAAAACTGACACAGAAGTGGCAATCTAACCAAATATTCTGGTGACGTTGTGAAAGCATAAGTTTTCATGTCATTCTCTGTCTGACAGGGCAATACAGAAGCATAGCTATAGTTACATAATTGTCAGAGTGGTCACTTTAGGGTCACTTTTAGCCAAAGTAAATTCTAACTTTGCAGATACTTTCCCTGATCAAATACAAATGAAGTCTCTTGGAATTCAGGATTTCAATAAAATCCTTAACACCTCAGATTTTTGTTACTAGTATTGTTAGCATCAGTCTGTTTTACATGGATTTAACATATTTCAAGGTATGTTATGTAAGGTTAATCATGCAACTTGGTTTTAAGATGTAAAGTCAATGTAATCTCATTAAAACAGGGCTGTGGATTTCACCTAGTGTTTATAAATCGTAATGTAAATTAAGTCATTACTATAAAGCTTTAAATAGACAATATCTTTTTTTCCCCCCCCTCAAAAAAAAAAGGTTCTATAGCCTTATTACCAGCCTATTAGTTTTTCTCTCATTAAATGATGTAAGTGCCTTTGAATCAGTAAGACAATTTTTCTTCTGGCTGCTGTTCTCTGCTGAGTTCTGTCAGGCTGGCACCTTATTATGTAAACTGAGAATGTGGTAGAATCTCACTTTCTTTTCTTTTCTCTTACAGTTCTCAAAAGAAAACATTTTTAAAAGGTTCAGGCTGTGTCAAAGAGGTTTAAAACTATCACCTCACCTCATTGTAATAAAATTACAATGTTTTGAAAGTTTCCAGCAGTGGCTTGGAGAAAGCTAGAAAGCAGTTGTGACAAGCACTCCGGTTTCCTTATTGTTTTTCCATATGCTGTGTCAATGTTTCTGTGCATAATTTTATACATGTACTGTTTGCTTGTTTCCTGTTGAATTGAGTGATATGAAACAAACCTTTGGTATAGCAACATTCTCTTTTCTAATTCTTACTGTCACTCTTCATTGTACAGAACTTGCATTAGACAAGAACTGATGTGCAGAATATACAACACGGGTTTGATCTATCCATACACTTTTTTTCCTGGATCAGAGATAAGACATAAACAGAAGGTCTTGTATTTGAGATGAGTGGGTCAGCTGGTAAAAACTGGTCAAATTTTTTGCCCAATAAATTATTTTGAGAAGATTTGCTGATGATATATTGACAGTAAATTATGTTTAGGAGTATGGGAAAGTGTCTCTCACACAAGCTGTTTAGAAGTTACTATTATTATGCACAAACAACACATCTCACCTTTCGTTTTGACTTACTCTTGATTTACACTGAAGAAAGCAATACAAGAAAATACTGAAGCAAAACCTCCAGACAGAGTACAACACAGGTATCGCTGGTATGCTGTTTCAATTAACAAAATACCAGGTGCCTCAGGAGACCTCAGTTTACCAAAGAGTTCATTAAAGTGAGACCAAGGAATAACTTGTCCCCAGATCTCTAGACAGAATGCCTGTGAAATCTGTGAGCAAAAATCAAACCTTTCAGTACTCATTTTTTCTGTAGTTTTCATAGCACAGTAAGAAAGAGAAAGAAGAAAGATTGACATGGATGAACCAATGCACGTTCAGCGGAGACCACAAGGTGGTTGATCTGTGAGGATACGCTGAGGGACCAGGGTTTGTTCAGCCAGGAGGAGAGACAGCTGTGGTGGGGCAACCTAGGAGACCCCTAACACTGACAAGGATTGACAAGGACTGACAGGATTTCATAGAAGGCAGAGTTAGATTTCATAGCAGTGCAGGGTTGGAGGATGAGAGGCAACAAAAGCTGAGACAGTAGGGGTTCAGACTAGATGTAAGAAGAACCTCTCCCACTATGAGGACAGTCAGGTGGTGGGAGAGCCTGCCCAGCTGCTGTGCAGTCTCCAGCCTTGGCAGTTTTGAAGACTCAACTGGAAAAGCACTGAGACTTGCTCTGGCCTCATAGCTGAATTTGCTTTGAGGAAGGGATTGGACCAGAGACCTTGTGAGGTCCTTTCCAGCCTGAACCTGTCATATTCCTTTCCAGTGAAACTCAGGTGGACAGCTGTTTTAGGAAATCCATTTCTGAAGACCATATGAAAGACATGATGAGCCACTAGTTCAGTTTGGTGGGACAAATTAGCAATTCTGGAAGAAACCCCAGGCAAATTATGTTCCAAAATACAGATATATTTTTTTAAAAAAAGTCGTGGTATACAGCAATAAGCATAGTCTCAAGGTTCATTTGACAACTTGAAATTCCTAAATGGCACAGATGCATTATACCTAATTTAGATTACTTTACATTTGACTGCAAATGTATGGGCTTTTGCATGTGTTAAAACATATCCAAATCCCAAAGAGCTGACAATCTCAAATGTCAAGAAAGATAAAGTGTGAGTGAAAGGAAAGGTTATTATATCTATTGATACGTGACTGAGGCACTGAGAGATTACATGAAATGAGACTGGCCCCTTTTTATGACAGAGGGGACTGATCTCAACTTGCTCAGACACGTATCTTAATTGTAATCACACTCATTTTCTTTGCAGTGTTAACTATGCCTGTGTAAAACAAACTACCTCTGAATTGGTAAATACACCCTATTAAACTGAAATTATTGTCAGTGCATGTGTGTATACTCTCTATATAATTTCCACTGAAATTTTTATGACACACAAAAAGGTCTATTATTCCCTTTTCATGAACTTCAGATTTACACACATAGCTCCCATTAAGGTTAATAAAAAGTTATACATGGCAATCCCCTCCCCTTCCCCAAGTATTGATGGTAAGAGCCAATGTGGAAGTGCTCCCTTTTTTTTTTCCTCACTGATCTTTTTCTGAAGTAACATTAAACAAATCTCTAAGGTTTGGAAGAAATCAAAAGAAAATGAAAAATCCTCCCTTTCCAGATAATGACTGGTCTGTTTGGTTTTTTTTCTGTGTTCACAAAAACTTTTTTATTTTCCCCAGACTGGCAAACTATGTAAAACAAAAAATAAGACATTTCTTGCCCCACCAAAAATTCCCACTTGAAGCATGGCTTTACACTTCTTTCATATTTGTAGGGTTTATAATGAAACATTTCCTTGCACAAACTGTTTCCTCTGAACCATTCAAGCTGAAGTTCATGCTATGCTCCACCAATTTTTTTTTTAACTTCCATTTGTTAAATATGACATTTCTCCTAAAATTCATTGATTAAAATCCTATGCTCTGCCAACTCTGTCACCACGTTCTTTAATTTCTCCAGGAATGTTTCAGCCTGTTGTGGGCCTTAGTTTAACAACTGATTTTGTGAGTTTTCTATATGAGACAACAGAGGATGGATTTTGCAGCATAGCTACTGGAAACGGATACCTTCCTTTCTTCTTGCTTCACACACTTGAACAGTGCCCTACGTATGCCTTTATGAGAGCTTTGGGATCATGCAACGCCTATAATACAAGGGATACTCCTGAGATTCAGATTTATAAATATGCACTGCCATGTAGGCAGGCCAAACCCAGTCAGAATTTAAGTTCTGGTTAACTTCATTTGTCTCTGGGTCTGGTAATGCCAGAGCCTCTCTTGATCATATGATATTTCCAAATGGAAGAAGAAGTAGATGGAGATGATCAAATTATATGAAAAAACCCGGGTGTGAAGGAAGGTCTGGAGTATTCTCTAAGAACAATAGCACCTGAAAAAACCCTTGTAGATCTACCATGTAGATCTTTCTACAGTAACTGGAGTCATGCTTCATCATGTGTGTAACGTAGAGAGAGCTCCAGCCCTGTCTGAAAGACTGGTTTTGCATGACAGTGTGGATGCATCCATTTATTCCATGCTAGCAGCAATTTTATAGTCTAATTTGGAAATGGATTAAACTAAGCCATGAAGATGTTTGGAGAAGAAAAAAGTCACCAGGGGACATAGTATAGAGGAACAGAAACTTGCATTGTAGCTAGTTCCTCACCGGTTTCCAGCACAGCTAAGGTCATAATGTCACAGAAGTTTTTCTTAAAAATGTCTTATTCTGCTACTGGCCAGATAGCTACGTAACTTCTAAAGTTGTGCAGTGTATCTGCAGGCTGCTCGCAGATTGCCTACTTTAAACATTCCAGAGGCAAATGTTTTCTGCAAACTGTATCTCAGCTCCAAGTTTAATCCTTTGTTATTCTCTCAGGATCTTCAGGTTTATACTGATATTGAATCATTTGTTATAAACTGACACACACAAAAAAAAAAAAAAAAGAAAAAGGAAAAAAAAGGCCTCTAGAAGGTCATTGGGCTGATAAACTCTGCTTTATTGAGAAAGGTGAACTTTAGCTTATTCGTAAAGTACCACTATACAGAAAGCAATAGAGTAAGTGAATTCATCTGTCACTTGTGAATAGGAGTTTTGGTATCACTACTTGAAGGCTGAACATGGAAATGCTCAATGCTGATTAAATGACCATAATTCCTCAAGGTTGTGACATGTCTGAGAGGGATGGAAAGCTGTGATCAGAAAATCTAAGCAATAGAATTTACAATGCAATGGTGTGCTCAGGAGGATTTTTTACTCTCAATCAGACCACAAAAAGTATAAATAAAACAAAATAGGCTAGGCAAGTCTCTAGGCATTTAAGATGTCTAATTTCTGATTATGTTTTGTGATAATGTCAGTTCATTTAAAAAAATTTTGCTGTTCCAGCTGAAAAAGAGGTAATTTCCATCAATTGCTCATTACACTCATTAGCATTCTTAGAAACAAACTGCTTGCGGTGGGAATTTGGAGCTGGCATCATAACATATCAGGTGATGCTCGCTATTGCTGCTGGTCTCCAAGCCTTCCAGGAATTCTGTATTTCCACCCAAAAACTCCAGCCAGAAATTAATGCGGTTCAAATCAAACAATACTGACTAGTCACCCTGGCAGCTATGCTCAAGAGAAGCTATGCTGCCAGTAAGGAACACAGCCAGTGGAGAATCACAGAGACAAATGCTGGCTTTAAATCTTGCCCCTAAGGATTGAATGAGTCCTTTTACCTTGGGAAGATTATGTATATTTTTTACACAAATGCCTTTCTACCAAAACGAAGAGAATCTTAATAGCTGTTCTACTTTACATAGCCCAAAGATCTAAGCATGTAGCCATTTTCCCTGATTAATTCTGAAATATTTCTAAATTTCCTATTCATAAGAAATCTTGATTCCAATTTTATTTGCACTCATTATTCATTTTTTGCATGTGTGTGGGTATGTGAAAATAGTCAACTTTAAAAATAAATCATAAGCTCAGGAAAAGAAGATAGTAGCTGGGTCTAAATTTACAGCTACCTTGTTGATCCTGAGCAGGTTAAAGTAATAACAAAATCTAAGCACCTTCAGGTCATTTGTACTTGGCAATCACAAAGCCTTGAAGGTTGTGGTTTAGGGGGGACACCTCAGCGAATGGAAAAAAAAAACCAAAATAATGTAATAGTTTACTGAAACACAGAACTGAGTCATTTTTCATATCTTTCAAGGATTGAAAGAGCCTGCATTAAAGAAATGCTTTCCCTTTAGAGGTTACTGCTGTCTAGATGCCTACAGGTAAGCTCTAGCAGCTTCTACCAAGTTCTTTGAGACAGTTTAGGAGATTACAGGCTGCCCAGAGAGGTGGTGGAGTGTCCCACACTGGAGACATTCAAAACCCGCCTGGATGCCGTCCTGTACAACCTGTTGTAGGTGACCCTGCTCTGGCAAGGGGGGTTGGACTAGATGATCTCCAGAGGTCCCTTCTAACCCTGACCACTCTGTGATTCTGTGAGATTCTTCTAAACTGTTGATTGAGAAGAGTACATAAAAGTGGTGGAGGTTCTCAAGCCAGTGTCTTGTGTTGCTCTTGGGTGGAAGATACATTGTTCTTGTTATTTGAGGAAATGAGGCATATTTTTCAGGAAAATACAGTTAAGTCTAGCTTGTAGGAAATCTTGCTTCTCTGCAATCCTTTCTCCTTTAAGACTGTGTTAGTTTAGAAATGTGGAATGATAAGAAGGAAGGGAAAAAGGCAGCCTGATTTTATGACTTGGAGTTTTATGTGTGCATATATCTGTTCTTCAGAAAAATGCTTGTAGGTTCTTCTGGATCTCAGGCCTTTCTAGAGCGCTCTCCTCCAGAAACTCTACACAGGCTCTGGCAAAGGCTGGTATCAACATTTTTCTGTCTTCTTTCTGCGTTTTAGTAGATTGTATGGTCTTTGTAGGCTTTCTGCACTGCCATTTTGAGGCATCTAAATCCTACACACAGAGACACCAAATGGGGGTTATAGATATCTGAGTTGGACATTTGGATTTTACACTGTAATCTGAAATCCAAGTGGCACCCACTTATAATTTATGGATTCTTATTATTTTCTGGATCTAAGTTAATGTATGTAGTAAGTACAAAATTATCATAGCTTTAGAAAACCTTAGCATGACTTAAAGCTACACTGTCGTCATCACTGGGTCAGTCGGTGTCTAGCTTTAAAACATCCATCTGTTTGACTTCATGATATACAGGGTGACAAGTTAGAAGAATGGTCCCGATCATGTTTGCAGAATCAATGTCTCTTAAATACTCAAACAGGTGGCTAAATGTGATGAAGCAGTGTGAGAATATTAACAAACTGTCACAAATCAGTTTCTTCTTTGGGATTTTCTTTACGGTTGACATAAGCCTTGCATGTAGGCTTTCTCCTGAGCCAGCTTTACCCCTTAAACTTTCCCTACTATTTCTTCCAACTTCAGGAGCTACATTACAGTGGTATGGGTAAAGTAAGTGTACTCAGGCTTACGATGAGAGTGGTGCTTTTATTTCTACCTATTCCACAGGTGCAATACAACATCAAAACCTTTGCACTTTTATGTAATTTATTTAGGAGTTGAGTGTCTCTTCTAAGTCCTTCTTCTGCATAGCAACACTGTGACAATTATATTCCTACCTCTCAGAAAAAGATGTTATTCCTTTACTTTTTCAGTGTTTGTGAGACAATCTCCTCTCTGTGCCATTGATTTGAGTCATGAGCTGGCACGTCTTCCAGCATGAATCCATGAGTCAGCAAAAGCACTCAATTTCTGATGGCATGATCAAACCTGGCATCCTGTCACAAATGTGAGGTTTAGGCTAATGATACCTAGTACTGCCACTGCTGCAGCTGATGTTGCTAGTCTAAAAGCAAATAAATAAAGAATTGTTTATAAGAAGGGATAAATCTATGTAGTTTTGAAGTTCTTTAGCCCGAGAAAAATGCAAAAAAACACTCTGCTCCAAATGTTTGACAGTCATGGGAAGACAGGTCTCTGACAGAGAAGCAAAATGAACTAACAGCATAAACTGCCCTCAGAAACTGGGAGTGTTAAGAAATGAATGTCCTGACCTTACTGCAACGGGAGAAATTTCATGACTGGAAAACATAAACACCCTGTGTTCCTCCCCACTATGTTGGAAGGATTTATTCTGCATAGTATCTGAGGGAGGCATGCAATTACAGTCCATCAATAAAATGGGAAATGCACCACACCAGCAAACAAATAATGCTAAGGATAGCAATACTCCATATTTCTCTAGCCTCTATAATTTTCAGTTTCTAAAAGTGCTTAGCTGACATTCTTTAATTAAACCTCAGAAAACCCTCCTAAACTAATAAGTAAACAGCCCAATTTTAGAAAGGGATAACTACGACCAAAAAGTTTACATGATTTACTCAAGGTCATACTGTTTATCATAGCAGGAAGAGAACCAAAGTCATTGAATGCCAATGCTTTTTCTTTACCACTGGTGCCTGCTTCCTGTGTTATTTGTTATCTGTTTCATAAACTATATTGGAAATGGTTTGAGGAACCGCTGGAACCAACATTACACACTCTACAGAAATGTAGTCAAAATGTAATTTAGTAAAGGAAGTCAGATGGAATGAGTCAGACCACATTTCTAACTCAACTTAATTATCGGGGTTGTTTTCTTCTGTTAGCAGAGAGCAATGATAGGTTTCACAGAAGTCAGATGGAAACAGTGCAAAAATAGACCTTGGAAGCTGGAGTCAAAGAATTCACAGCGTTTGCCACTAGATGGCAATGCAATTAAATGCTGCCTGTTTCAGCGTGCCTGGTTCAACAGCCCAACTGCGGCTGTAGTAATTGTGATACTGCAACAGTACAGATGGCCTTATGCCTAAACTACAGTGGGACCCTGTGGTGTTAGCTGTCCAAACGCAAAATGAAAAATGATTCATAAAAGCTTGTAATCAAAGCATTTGAAACTACAGCATGGTGTATAATGTTGATCTAAAATAATTACTTATTTGATATGTGTAGCCTAGACATGCACAGAGCTTGTACAACTAAAGCACAGCCGAGAGTTGCATCAGTGTTTTTTTTTTTTTCTTAGATAAATGGCTGAGGGCTTACACCCAAACTATCTCAGGTTTCCTGTGTAATCTTTGTCAGATTATTTACATGCGGTCAGGTGCTTTTCTGTAAAATACCTGGCTTTATTTCAAGGTATTCAAACCCTTCATTTTGAAAGGGGCCTGTTTCCAAGCCCCAACTGTTGTGAAGAAAAGCTTGCAAACAGATATTCTAAAAGTAACAAAATTTCAAAGCAGATTAATAAAAATAAATTAATAGAATAATAAAAAACCCAATCACGAAAGAAAAAAAAAAAAGAGAAAAAGAAAAACAAGACAACATGCTGATTTTTTTTTAAGATTAAAGATCAGATTTTGAGGGCTTAACTAATAATTTTGTTATCTTAGGGAAAGAGTAGAAAATATAGCAAGAGTCACAAGCTCCCAAACTCAGAATGTGGTAATTCCTTCAATCTGTTTATGTTTATATTTCTAATGACAGCTGCTTTCTTTACAAAATGCAGCTGTGAAATTAAAACTGTATGAAAAAGTAGAGCTTTTCCCATTCTTTACCCCCTGCAAGTGGCAGCAGCATTCTGAATCATAATAGAGAAAAGCTCTGTGATCCAGCACAAAATTTCTACCCTTCCCCCACAGTGAATTTGAAGCTTGAAGATCTTCCATAAGCTTAATTTATGGACTAATAAAATGCAATTCTGAGCCAGAAGTAAAATATACAGAGTAGGAGTCCTTTGGCAACTGGTGCCTACCTAAAATGAATAGAGAGTTCTGGCCCTAAATCAAATACAAACATTAACTTTTAGCGTCAAAGGACAAGACGATGTCTTCTTCTGGCCAGGAAAGTGGTGGGCTGAACGTATTTATAATACTCCATATCTGTCTTCTTGCTGGATTGGCCTCTTCCTTTCACACATTTTTGTCATTTTTCTTTCTAGCTTTTAGGCTTGTTCCTCAACAGCACAATTTTTTCTATCCCTCCTTGTCACCTTCATATTTTTATCAGTGTTGGGGTCATGCAGAGCAATGGAGTGCCCGCTGAAGGATCTCCACAGGAAGATTTGGAAAGCCGACAAGGACAGTAAGTTTTAAGGAAAGTGCTTAACACAAAGGAAAAATCATAACTATTACATAATTTTCAGGCAATTTGTTTAATCTGTGTCCCTTAAGCTTGAGGTAGCTCACTGATTTCACCAGTCATACACGTGAAGGGTGAGGACAAAGGAAATAAGACAGCTGAGCAGCGAGCATTTGTGACAGCACATGACAGCATTGCTGCACCTGCTGATGCTAAAAGGAGGCAAGGGCTAAACCCTTTTGTTGCCATGGTAAACCCACATGGCAAAGACAGCATTTCAACATGTGTGAAATACATGAAATACATACATGTATGTATTTCCCTTCCCTTCCCTTCCCTTCCCTTCCCTT
>VZSZ01004920.1:12871-82054 GCA_013398815.1 Ibidorhyncha struthersii
TATATAACTATATAACTATATAACCTAACTATAATGCTTAGATCATTTGTTAGAAAAGTGCTTTGAGATCTTCCACAAAATGTAAATTAGTCTTCTTCAAAGTAACCCTGTAATTTCTTCCATCATTACTGATGTCTCTGGAGAAATTATAAATCAATGGCTGAAAAGGAAAGGGTATGAGAAAAAGTTCTAGGAAAATAAACATTAAAAAAAAAAGGAAAGAACAACAGAATTCTTACATGAATAAAGAAAGCTTACTTGAATTGTTAAAGAGAACTATCTGGACTTATGTGGATGTTTCACCAAGGGGTCAAGAATAATATGAAAGGAGCAAAGACAAATTGGAATTGTAGAATACAAGAGCAATAAAACCAAATAAATCAGTTTTAAATGACCAGATTTGTGATCCTCCAGAGAGCACTGTTGCATGAAATCCCGGTTTCGTCTCTTTCTGCCCACACACATACTTTCTACTAAGATCAAGAAGACACAGGCAGCTCCATGGCCCATTTGAGATCAGTTCAGCTACCTTAAGGAATGGGCCCATTTCTCATTCACTTCAACCCTTCCCCTGCCCTCCTCCCACCCCGCGACAAAAAACCCAAACCCAATATAGTGATGGCAGCATCTGTCATGCAGCAATGCAGCATGAGTTCTGGAGATCTTTGCTTTCCAGGTGTATAGCTCCAAAGCACAGGGAGAGTTCTGGGATTCCAGATGCTGGGGATCATCATCATTATCATCATCAAAGTCATATAAGCTCTACCATATGCTCCAAATCCTAGAAAACTTCACAGACATGCAGGGATCAACTATATCTAACACTGAAAAGAGCCAAGCTGCTGTTCCCCTCTAAGTTACTTTTTCACAGATGTTAAGAATGTTGTATACAGGAATCAATAAAACTCTGTATTATTAAAGACAAAATCTTTGGGAATAATCAGGCTATCTAAGGTGGTTCATGCCTGTGAAGTGTGATCAGCTCGTGCAAGGTATGTTAGTAAGCTGCTTTGACACAAAACATTTTGAAAAGCCTCATTTGGCTAGAAATCGCTCGTCATTGTATTGCTTAATTTGCATGGTATCAGCTGGTGGATCAAACAAAGACTGAGCACATAAAGGTACAACTGACTTAAGCCAAATTGCTCAGAGCATTATCAAAAAAAAAAACAAACCCCAAACAAACCTTGTTTGTTTGTAACCCTGCTTGTAATTTAAATGAAAGACAAGATCTTGAGAACAGTTTCAAACTGTGACCTGAAACTTTCTGAATTAATGTGTCTTTCTGGGTTGCAAAGTAAATTTTGCTTTATATCTGCTCTTTTTCAATGTTTTCTCTATTTGGAAACTAATGTTACAGAAAATAAAGATGAAATCTTCTCAGTTGCTAAAGTCCAGAACTGACTGGTTCTGCCTATTAAAAGTGAGAGTGAGAGATTTCTTCTAATAGTAACTAACACATGTCCTAGCCCATAATGCTCATATGGCCTTGGAAATAATTATGCCATCTAGCTGTCTCTTTCTCCTCATCCTCCTGATATATTGTTTTTCTTATTCCTACACAGTATCTGGTTTGAGTTGGAACTGCAAGCCTTGAAGAAATCCTGCTTCTGTTCTATTATGACATGACTTTAAATCAGGTTTTCTTAGCTCCTTGTGTCTCATTTGATAAAAATCCATTTTGGTAAAAGACAAAATTGTTTGGCAGAACTTTACGCCATCCACTAAAAGCCTGGACATTCCAGGGACAGTTCTGGTAATAACATGATCTGGTAAATTGTATTTTGGTCTGTGATTTTCTATGAGAGTTATGTATTATTTAATCTAAACATTTAATTTATGGAAATGACAGCTAAACAAATAGGAACAAAAAACAGCCAGGGCAATTAGATCTGGCTGCATCCAAGGGCAAAATCTGTGGAAAGACTTCAAACTCAAGTTTTTCAAAACAAATATGACATTGGAGAGATGAACTCACTGTCGAGAATTAAAGATGATTTATTCACCAGGCCAAAAGGGAGACAGAAAAATGTAGCAGCTGTATGCTGTGCTTTCAGTGATTGTGAGAGAGCTGGAGGAGAAAGCTAGCTTAAGAAAAGGCATAGAAATCTTATCTACAGTAAAAATACAAATTTACAAACCAAAATTTCTACATAATTAGAGAGTAAAGAAAGACACGGATGTAGCCTGCTCATCAGAAGGAAAAAACAGGTTGCTTGCCAATGCGGGATTGTTCTATCCCACATTGTTAGGTCAGATAGGAGTGAAATATGGTGCTCAGGCATGTTTTACTGAGTTCTCCTCTCTGTATCCATATATACTGCGAACACAGGATGTTGAGGTCTCAGCACTGTTGTCCTCTTCATATCATTTCCAGATCTCCTTTGTGTTCTCAACTGCATAGATTTTTTTCTTACATTGAACATCTATTGCATTGCAAAAAGTCCACGTGACTTAGCCTTCAGTTGAAGAATTTAGATGTTTTCAGTGCCACCAGTTCATGCAGAGATTTCCTGCCACCACCACTGTAGATGCTCTCCCTACCTCTTTGCTTATCAGTCAGATTTTAAAGCACCTACCCATGTAAAATATTTAATTACAATCAGGGTTAAAATTAATAATGATAACAAGTAACTGTGGTATAGTCAAAAGGGAGAATTAATTTGTTCATCAGAAACAACTTAGAAATTACATGCACGCAGGACTGGAACTAATCTTCTGCTCGCTGAGCTTCAAAGTTTTACTCTTTTGACCTTTGGTCTATGGGGTATCCTTCTCCAAAGAAAGTAATAGGTACTGTATCTGCTCAGTGAGGCAGACATTTAAAAGAATCTGTTTTTCTCCCTTTTGCTATCATGTAAACACACACATCCTTCATTGCAACAGCTTAACCTCCGAAGGTTCAGAGGTTCAGTGCAGATGCTTACCAAAACAAACCCAAGCTTCTGGTTTAAAGTTACTAGCAATCCTGTGGGTAAAGGTTGCCCTGAATGATTTACAGTATTTCACATTTTCATCCTGTTCAAAAATACACTGAAGATAGCAGCATACACTTTCAGCTAAAACCAAAGCCAGAAAAACTGGATAAATCTCTCTTTGAAAACCATAAAAGTCACAGAGTTCAGTCGTGTGAGGTACCGGCTCTGACGGCTTCCTGTGAGATATCGCATTCCCTCGGTGTAGTCAGTGGGAACCAAATAACTTGAAGTCAGTTCTTCTGATTTTGAATTGCAACAATTGCAAATTAAAGAAGGTAAAAGTCGGTTACATCCAGGCAAAGTCTTCTTTGGGCCAAGTTACTGAAAGGCATAGTTTTGAATGGAAACTGAAACAGTATCATTGCTGTGATAAAACCAACACCATCAGGGAACAGCATAGTCTTTTCTCATATGAGACCCACTTTCCAGCCTTCATGAAAGTAGTGCTTTTCATATATGAAAATTGCACATAAGTACTTTTCACAGCAGTGGAATGTACAGCACAATTTCTAAACCACCCCCTGGACTGTAGATGTTTAACTCAATAATTTCAGTCTGCAAATACCAATGGGAGCTTTTTCTCTAGCTTCTTTTCCACAGTGCATATTGAGCTGTTGACTGACATTTAACAACCATGGTTGGGCTTCTGCAGTATAGTTTTGCACAATCACAAGGGATCCTGATTCTGTTCTTGGAAAGAAAGTAAAAGGGAGTCAAAGCAATGTGTTCAGAAAGATAATCTGTATTATGACTTAAAGCTGGAGGAACTCGTTCCTATTTGTTAATGATATCAAGACAAAGCAGATTTCTACAATAAAAATTGCATAGATACCACAATTATTCTAAAAATATGACACGGGAGCCCCTGAAATTGCAGGTAAAACAAGAAGCGCAGATATTCATCATTTTTTAATTTTTTTTTGTTTTGTTTTATTTTTTTTTTTATTTGGGCAAAGTATGAACATAGGCATTGGGAAACCACTTCATTTCTTTAGAGGTCATCTTCTGGGCAACATTTCTAGTGCCCAGCAGTTTAATTTAATGCCCCAAAGCTCTGTTTGTAGCCTGTATTCAGCTTAATGCATTTCAAAGTTATTTGCAGTTTTCAACACCTAAATTATGTAAAGTGTTTAACAAAAATCTATAAAGACATGAGAACTCAGATATGCTAGACTGATTATCTCATGACACCCTTGTGGCTGAGGTTTTCCCCAAATTTAACAGAGTATGCTCAAGCTATATTTGTTATTGGGAGAACGCTGGTCCTAATTGTGAATGTGTACATCTTTTTTTTTAATGTTTGTGATCCTTGACTACTGATACACAAATGTGGTCTTTGATTGGGTAGTAGAAATTTGAGTTCAGGCTATTTTCATTGTCCTACAGTTAGAATTCCATGAAGTAAGGAAAAAGAGCTCAGAAGATTCATCACAATCTGATTAGTTTTCCTTTCATCCTGGTACCATGGTTTTAAGCATCTTTTTAATTGTCATTATCTAGCCTTTATTTTTCAACTGTATCACTTCCCATCAGGGCAGCAGGTTGTCTGAGCTCTTGCTATTTTTATTCTTTCTATGTAAGTTGAACCAAGCACCTTTCAGGCACAGCAGTATACATTTTTTTGCCAAACTAATCCACTGGGGCTGAGGTAATAGCCTCGAAGATTCCTCACTTAGTCTTAAAAAATTTAGTTTATAACTAAGTTATCGAGCAAGCTTAATAGCCTCTGGGTCTTAACCATAAATAAGAAGGCAGCATTGCCTGCAAGCTATCATAGAATCATAGAATGGTTTAGGTTGGAAGGGACCTTGAAGATCATCTAGTTCCAAGCCCCCTGCCATGCACTGATCTTATTTATCATGTTTGGTAGAGATTTCTAATGTCATTTCTGAATTACAAGTTTTTCATGAGTTTTGTCCTAATTCTCTGTAAAGATGGTGTTTGCTTACTAACCCATATGAGATTTCTTAAGAAACATGAACAACGTTTCAGATTTATCAAATTACACCTGAGTATGACTTGCAGATGAATTTAAGAATAGATAACCAGTTAAGAAATCTTTAACATTCTTGCTAGAAATTATACTTCACTCAGATAGTTCAAGTTAACACTTAACTGTAGATGTAGATGTTTAGAATATAAATCAAATGTAAGGAAGAAAATATGAATAATGTCATTTTTATTGTTGCCTATCAGTGGATTTTCTTGTTTTGCTATAGTTTGGCTCCCTCCTGCCAAAGTTATTCCAGGTAGTTTCAAGTGCAACATTAGGTAAAGTGCATGTTAACAGTTTTGCAGACCTGTTTGAATAATTTAACACAATATTTAAAATTTCATTTCAACAAATGTTTGCCCAGAGAGACTTGAAATCACTTTGCCTGAGCGTTTAAACCAGTCTTGCAGTCTGAGCATGTGTGTGTCACAGCAAATCTATCACTGAAAGTGCACAGCTTCAAGGAAAATTGAGTTTACCTTTCTTTCTGTTTTTTTTGTTTGTTTGTTTGTTTGTTTGTTTGTTTGTTTGTTTTTTGTTTTTTTTTCTTGTTTGTTTATTTGCTTTTTGTGGGATATTTCTGAAAGCTCCTTTTTAGTACTTTGTCTTTTCTAGCACTTTTCTTTCTCAGCTCAAATGCTTTTATGATCTATGTAATGCCCCTGATATTTATCCCAAATGGAATTATCTGTGCAGTGCCAAGACTGAAAGCCTCAGAAAAATATATGGTTACTTGTTTCCTCCACACCCTCTTCAAACTGAAACTGAACCCTGTGTCATCTTTTAGTGGAAAGTTTTTGTTTTGGGCTTGTTTTTTATTCCTCAACTGACCACAGTGCACTCACCAGGTAATAAAACACCTTTTAAAAGAAACATATGAGGCTATATCCACTGAACTCCAGTACCATTAAATATTTATCGATACAATAGTGCACGTTTCAGTGTGAAATAAACATCAGGCTCTGCAAATTTAATAGTTTCCAGTGGAGGGAATAGAAAGGAACAAAAAAAGAAAAGAAAGGAAAAAACCTCCCAGAGTTTTTGCAGTCTCAAGAACTGGACTTAACAAATAAATAGTTCATGATGTGCCAAAACTGAATTGCCAAATGATTGACCACATCCTATACTGCACAAGGAAAAGGCTGCTGTTGTTTTTACAAGTGTGTTTCATTCAGCATTTGACTTCATTGTGTAAATATTATGGAGCTGGCTTTTCAAAATTAACCTTTATTATAGATTAGCTGCAGACAGGGTTGGAAAGGGAAGGAAGCATAGAAATTAGGGGACAGAAGAACCCCAGAAAGTCTTAATCCCATATTTCCTGAACCAAAACTGCTGAGATCTAAAAAAGTACTGGGGGATTCAGAACAAAGAAATATGTTTTAAAAGCTGCTTGCTCTTACATTTGAAAAGCAATGAAGAAAAAAATGTATATATATTTTCAGGCACTAGATGGAATTTCCAGGATAATAGACAGATGAATAGTTTGTTACAAAAATTCTACAGCTGTGGAAAATTTTTAGATTAATTTTTCCAATCACAACTTTCAAATGATATTTAACAGTTTTGAAAGGATTTTCAAAAACACTAAAACGGATTAGGAAGCACTGAGTGATTTGGTGGAATTTCAGTTTCTAAGGCTCTTCACTGCACTGGAAAATTCCTGCTGAGAATATGAACAGCAGAGTGGCAAAGCTGGACAAAATAATCCAGCTTTCATTCTGCATTTTGTTCATACTTTCATCTTGAACCTGTTGCAATGAAAATTAAGCATCAAAAGTTTCTGAGACAGAGGCACAGGCTTTCCTGAATCTATGATTAGTTTTGAAAACAGTGGAAAGGAAAAAGAAAAGAGAAAAATTATCCTGGGAGTTGTCATTAAACTTGGGCCAGAAATATCTAAATAGCATATTATTTTCCTAAAATTCACTAGCTTTTCAAATTCTTTGTGTTTTCCAGGTTCTTCCTGCTTTGGAAAGTGAAGGGTATTGAATAACAATGAATTCCTGCAAATAGCTCCCTTCCAGCCTTTTGGTCTCGTGGTCTGCTCCAGCCAGGATGGATTTACAAAGTATGAGGAAGATGTGGACTAACTTATTTTCCTCCCCTACTTCACTAATAGTAAATGTGGCCTTTTTTTTGTAACAGATAGTAGACACAACTCACAACCATTCCCTTCTTCCTCCTTCACTTTTTCCAACAGGTCAGGACTCTAACCTGGGCCACCATGTTTCTTGTCTTTCTTAAGAAAATGTGAACATAGAATTTAGCAAATGACATAGATTGCGTTGGTTGCTTAATATAAAGTCAAAACAGAGAGGAAATGGTGTGGTCAGTTCAGGTAATTTCTTGTTTTAATGTAGTATTAGTCACTAAAAAAATTACTTTCCTTATGCTTTCTTTATCCTTCCTTTTCCTTGAGTGTCAGATCCTTGGTATAAACCAGAACTAATAGCACTGCCTAGTTTTGTAGACTATGTGTGAGTCTTAATTAATTAACACATGAAAACTACTTAGAGAACTCAGTTAATAGAAGCAAGGGAACCGGAGGTTATTGTTGGTCAATTCTGGTACAGGCTTTTCAACATATATATACTAGTTTACCTGGCCACTGCGAAATCCCGTAAGCAATATAAAGAAAATGAAATCATGTTTTATGCATGTGCATATCTTATTCAGGTGAATAAGGTCACTGACAGTATTCAGAATAAACCTAAAGGAGTGAAATTCTTTGTTGGCAATAATAACAATTCCTTCATTCTAAAAGCACACTGTGTTGATTAGCAAAACATACTGCTAATGTTACGCTACACATAGGTTAACTATGTACAATAGCTCATATCCCTTCTGAATTGTAAAGTCCTTTCCTGCAGGAGGGTTGGTTTTTGGATTGTTTGTTGGTTGTTTTGGGGTTGTTTCGGGATTTTTAGTCATTACTTTGCAGGGCAGAACTTCCATTTGTGTAACATATTGTTCTTTGAAAATGCAGAGCTAGTATCTATTTCAGTAGCATATAAAAACTTCCTCCCCTGGGTTTAGCTGTGATCCAGCGATAAAAATTTGATGATGAAGGTAGAGAACTGCTGGAAACTGTAAGTCATATTTGGTAAATAGTGAATGGGTGTGAGTTGTGAAGGCAACAAGGAGATGATAGGAAAACTAACATACTGGAAGCGGGTTAAAATGGTAGCTGACTTACTGTATAAATTACAGAAACAGAAGATGAGGCTGCAGGCTAGGAATGTATTAATAAGAAGTGGAGTTTAGTCTGGTGGTTTCCAGGATTGTAAGCTGTGGAGTGAGCTCCAAATTCCAAAACGAAATCCAATCCAAGTTCAGATTTTGAGATGATCTGCTTTAAACTCAACCCCATATGTAAAGTGGAAAACTTATATCTGACAATGTATTTGATTAAGACTGCAGGGGCACCTGGTCAAACCTGACTTTTCTTTTTACCAGGAAATATTCCTATTTTACTTCTTTGCATTACAAGCAAGTGTAAGAAAAAAAGAAAGACAGTAACTGTCTTACCACTGCCACATTGAACTTAGTTGGAGAAAAAAATTGCATCACACATGATTCAAAGACATCTGTTTATTGTTTCCTCTCTCCACCCCATTATTCTATTGAAATTAAAGCATTTTAAAATGTTTTTTTCAGGACGGATATTTTTCCTTTCACTTCCAATCATTTTCAATTGTTTTCCCCCAAAATATGAGTCTAAAGATGTCAGGACTAAGATATATCCCCACTTCAAACTGATTCGTTATTAAATGGTACAATTCAGTTGCTTTCTTTAAAACTTCAAAACAGACTTAACCCACAATATCAGAATGGTTAATTTAGAAATGTAGGTTCTGCCATAGCCTCTCTATATGACATTAACCAAATCATGCAATTACTCTGTGTTTCATTTTCTTTCTAGTTAAGAGGTAATAGCTCTGGTCATAGCTCTGTCACAAAAAAAAACAGCTTTTATGTATCTTCTCCAGTTCAACTGAAAATCTTTGAAGAAGTGTATCTCTTACTATTTACATAATTTAGAACTTATTTGTTTATTTAATGTAAGTGTAATGCTATTGGATTCCTGCTTCAGTAGATTTGGTCTTTCTTCTTCATTTTCTTCCTTGCTTGGCATTTTATATCACTTTAACCTAAACTTCCTCAACCTCAGTGGGAAAATACAGGTTTTCTGAATATAAGGGGGAAAAAAATCACTGGAACAGGTTTCCAAGAGAAGTCATAGAATCTCCACATAGAAACTCAAACAAATAAAGACCTGACCAGTTTAATATAACTTTGAAGATGGTCCTGCTTTGAGTTGAAGTTTGGAACAGATGACCTTCATCAGCCATTTCCAATATAAATTATTTTCTGATTTTACTGTACCTGAATTATTTTGCAAATATGCTCAGTTGTGCCACCAGTACATTCCCATAAGATCATTAATTTAGAAAAGGTTGGTCTGGGAAGCTGCTTACCAATTATGGCAGTGACTGTTGCTCTTTTTAACACAACTTAAGCTTCTCCAAACAGTGCTCACCTTCCTCTTCGTTCAGTGTTTGTCAGATAAGGGAGGAAATGTTGGTGGTCAAACTGACATAGAAAAAAGTTACTGTGATAATGTTCTTTCTATGAGTAAGAAGAAAGTATGTTTGGTCTAATACAACTGTAAATTCCATGAAAAAAAGACAAAATTTTGAAAAGGAACAAAAATAAAACATTGCTGAGAGAATGCAAGGAATGCGTGACTGTTTTCAATAAAGAGCTGAGGCTAAATCCTGAAGCTAAATGAGTTGTTCTCTAAAGATTTTGAAAAGTTTTGCAAACTATTTTGCATTAATTGAGTTTTGAACAACTGAGTTGCTCAAATGGATTTTCAAATCTAGGATAACTCCTATTAAAGAAAAAGAATAAAAATAAAAAGATACTGGGTTCAAAAGACATTTACCATACTTGGGGAGAAGAAAGTATATCAAGAAATAGCTAAGTTAAGAGGAATAAGGCATGAAAAAGAAGGAAACATGCAAGACAGAAGAGAGTTCAGGTTTTCTCCATTCTCACATATCCCTGTTCATACTCTGACAGTTTTGAATGGTGAGTGCTGGGAATGGAGAACTGCGTTTGGAATTAATAAAGCATCTAAGTCCTTCAAATGAAACAAAAAGATTTTCAGGCATGAAAAAAAGTATTTTTGCTTTACCTTTTCTTTTTCTCACACTAGGAGGCTATAAGACTGCAAAACTGGAAGAGCAGTATCTCAGGTATCTTCCAGTTTAAAGAAAAGTAGGAAGAACCAGAAGACAGTTTACATCCCGATATATTCTGGATAAGTTTTTTCAGGTTCCGCTAGTCAAGAAAAAAAACAAGTTTATGTGTTGAGGCACTCTTATTTATGATGAGGCACTCTGATTTATTAAATGCTGTATGTTACACAGAACATGTTTTATATTCCATTTTCTTTACAAAGAAACAGATTGCATCTCGTTTGGGATTTTTTTTTAGTTTGCAAAACTGTTTTAGTTTTACAGTTGTTTCACCTATGGTCTATTAATGATGCACATTCTTTGGAAGACCTGCATGACAACAGCCTGGAGGAAGAGTGTAAATATCATGATGTGGTTTTTATTCACTTGACTCTCTGCCACAGAAGAATGTAGTAGGAAAATAAACTTTTTGTTTATGATGTACCCCAGTTACTTTCATTTCCGTGTGACATATTTATATAGAATCTCTTAATAATACCCTAATGGCAGTATTGAACAACCAGCTCTCATCTGCCTTTGAAAGCACCAGATGTAGTAAAATCTATACAGTCCCTCTTTTCCAACTCTGAGAGTAGATAACGGCCAGATACTGCCATGTGGCCCACAGTTAATAATGGCCATTAGAATATTCAGAAGTAATAGTGAGAAACAAGAAAACTGACTGACATTGCCACCTTTTCTTTTTTTTATTTTTCTTCAGGGAGATAAATGTCCTTTGAAGGTGATGGAGGTTCATTTATATTACATGTATATCGTCACAGTTTAATGTAGCTGATTCTAGATGAAATCATTTGCACGAGGTGAAATCTGAACTTTTCTCTGCATCCACAAATGATTAAACCTTGTTCATTTTGACAGGCTGGAAGCAGCTCAGTTCAGTGTATCCATTTTTAATAATTTTTAGTGCTCGTGGATATAGCCCCCAAACATGCTAAGGATATGTTAGATGTGAGAAACATTGAGGCCTGTTATTTTGGAAAGGTTAATTATACTATGTAAGGAAGTGCATAAACCCAGTGTTACTGAGTGCTGTACAACCTTTTTGCCTAAATAATAAAACTCTAAGCTCCACAAGCTTATTCACAGCCCTGGTGAGAATAAATTGCCGTAGGAATTTGTATTCTGCCTTTTCAGTTTCTCGTTCTTTTTTTTTCTGGAATGTGCAACAATTAGATATCTTGTGAAAGACACATTTTTGCTTCTTCAAGAATTTAAACATCTTGAAAAGGATAGGGCCAACAGTCTGGCACATATAAGTCTTTTCTTCAACTCTTTATCACATATGAAATAGGGAGAATCAGTGTAAATTTCCTACTTTGTTGTAACTGGAAAGTTAGAAAATTTACCTCGAGAGAAGATACAATGTTTTTTTTGTTAGTCCTGTCTGAGATATGATATTGATACATAGACATGGAAAGAAAGACTATGACCAGGCCATAGTTGATCAACAGCCTCAAAATATAAACGTGGAAGTTCAGTGGAAAGTGCACATTGAGATATCTATACTAACACTCAATAATTTGATTTTAACTCTCTGTCCTAAAAGCTCATGATCTCCCAACCCATCCCAATGCCTTTGTTTTTAATGAGTTGCTTTAGCAATGTCAGTTATAAAAAGTAATGAAGGGTATTCTAGCTGAGCTACAGAGATCTTCACTTCCAATTAAGAAAAGCATATAGAGCTTGGAATCAGAGTCCACAAACCATCATATATGCAGTCACATATACTGTGCCAAATACAACCTGGATCAATGGCTGGTACAGGGACAAAGATACAAGAACTGCAGTGGAATAGTTCAGTTTCAAGGAGTTACAAAAATAGAATTTGGCAAAGACCATCATAAGAACACTGATAGTTCCTAGGAAACCTGGTAAGAACAACAAATGATTTTGCAGTGGAAGATGAAGGAATTAGCGATGAACAGAAAGAATGACAATATTAAGATCAAGATAGTTGTGCAAGCCAGTGTAATGCCAAAAATAATGATGGTAGCCACATGTGAAAATCCAATGGCAGGAGTATACAAAATTCAGATATTAAAGGAAAAAGTTATTCCTACTGTAAGAGTTATGTGAATTAAATTGGTGTGTGTGTGTGTGGAGATTAATTAGGAAGTAGATAATTTATTACCGTACTACTGAAAAAAACTATTCCCCCTTCTATTTGAATACTGATATGAAGACATTGGTTTCCTCAAGCAGACTTACTCACTTTGGGCTCTCTGATGCTTTAGGAGTTAAAAAAAAGTGAATTAACAAAAGAAAGACACTGTTAAATAGAGAAGAAACATACTCCATTTCAAGTCAGAAAACCTCCGTTTTGCTCTTCAGTTGAGAGAAGAGAAACTGGATAGATTCACTGTTTGCTGATGATGGAATGTATAATACATGACTAGAATAGACACAGTCATTGATGATGGGAGCAGAAAGCAAGGGATTTTATTTTACATATACAATGAGAATAACCAAAATTTGTGAAGAGCATGATGTTGTCCACTACCAAAAAGAAAGAGATTTAGCAACATATTGGCAGATTGAATATTTTCCTACAACTGGCAGGTGCTATTAGGGGAGAAAAACAGAGCATCCACCCAATCCTCAAAACTTTTGTAGTTTTCACAAGATCCAGTGATTATTAAGTATTATCCATTCAATTTGGAGATGGGGGAGGAGGGAAGCTATTTCATTTTGGTTTGATTTTAAGCTGCTAACATATTTTTTCTGTGACTACACTTATTTTATTATTGTGAAATTAAGAATAAACTTTTTAACTCCACAGCACTTGAGCTTTTATAGACCTATATCATGTTTTTTTCAATTTTCTGTTAACCTTCTTGCACAGGCCACTTCTGAACACACTGAGCACTGAAGTCTTCTGAGATCCTATAGTTAATCTTCTTCCATTGTAAAACATTATTATTTAATGCTACACTTTATTTCCTTTCAACCAATAATTAATTAACAAGGATCTTTCATATTATCTCCTGGTACCCTTCTTTATTAAGGACCTCCGAGGAATGACCTCATATTCAAGAAAGCTTTTTGAAAATCTGAGTATATTACACACAGTCTGAGTAGAGATTAATTACATATTGATAATGGGGGTTGGACTAGATGACCTTTAAAGATCCCTTCCAACCCAAACTCTTCTATGATTCTATGATAGTAGATTGGTTCTTTGTGTTACCATTCTGTACTAGTGTCCTGTTTGTTGTTGTTTGGCTGGAAATAGTATCTTTATGACTTCCTAAGGATACTAGAACTCTTGTTGATTGTTTAGGAATTGTGCTGCACCTAATAACCAGTGATCATGAATTACATGTCAGACATTATAAGAGGAAAGCTTTGGTCAAACTAATATTGAGAGACACCTAAGCAGCATCTCAATGGCTCTCTGTTTGATTGGCTGAAGTTTTTTTTTAATTTTAGACTTCAGGAACAAAGTGTTATATACGTTCTTGTAATCTGTAATGCCTACATGATATATTGTGACCGCAGTTGATTGCCAAACAAGCTGCACTGAAAGAAGTTATGGTCAAAAACTCTCTGACAAAGTAAATACATCAAGAGAAATCTATATTTTTATGACATTAATACAAAGGGAGTGGCTGGTGGTGATAGTGTTTTATCAAGGATGTGAAAACTGCAAAAATATTTATTCAGCTTTCATAGATATTTTCACAGGAAAATAAAATCTGAAAACTTTTTATATTCAAAATTGAGTTTTCAATCAGAATTTTTTTCAAACTACGTAAAGTTTTGTTTTTAATTCAAAGCATATTCATGAGTCGATGTTTCACTTCCCTTACCTAGCTCCCAAGTAATTCTAAAATGCCGCCGTGCAAAATTTAGGGGAGAAAAGGTTTATATTATAACAGTGGGTTTAAATATGCACAGATATAGACCCCTTCTCCACTGTCGTCTGGTGATCAAGGAGATCTTTGCAAAATGCTAGAAGAACACTGTCTTGATTCTTAGAGCTGAAACTTCAGAATTTAAATTACATGATCCAGCTTCTTGTGTAACTAATTATCCACTTACAAGCACCAAATTAAATAAGGCTTCCACAAAAAGCACTTCATTGTGGAATGTAAAATGGTGAAGGAAGAAAACAAGGGGAAATGCAATAACTGACAATAGTCCACTACAGACAAACTATCGCTCGACAGGATATATAAATAGGAGTCTAAGCCCATATCTTCATAGAGGGTTGTAGATGGGATACTTAACTACTAATCTGCATTCAGCCACATTACACTTGAAGTTAATTAGCCTGAAAGAATCTTGAATTTTCCAGGCTCTAGCCTGGAAATGATCTTAGAATAGGCTGCTGGGTAGGGAACTCTCTCCTAAATAAAAGATGATCCGGAAGAACCCAGCACTAGCTGGGTTTTGCAGATCCTCCCACCTTGTGGTGACTTCAGATCTTCAGAGAAGATGCAGAATCTTTTCTACAAAACACCCAGGAATTATTCCTTAAATTACACCACTCTCTAATTTAACAAAATGCTTTCCCATTCAAATTTGATCCAAAATATGTATCCCAAATTTTAAGCTGCAGAATTAGCTTGAAGTGATCACAACTTGGGACACAGACTTGCTGCACAGGATTTTCCCAACATGATCATCCCTTAGTTATGCTGTATGTGTTTTCCATAGAAGTAACTCAAAATTTAGCGAACACTGAATACAAGTAACACTGGCTTGATGCGTGACTCACTCCCTTCTGTTCAGATTCCCTTGTCCATACCCAATTACAACAGTGTGTGTGCACTTTTCTGGACCTCCATTTCCCTGAAGCCCCCACAGAATAGCTGCTTTGCTCTGTCTTAGGCCAAGATAGGAAATTATTGAGTTCAAAACAATAACCAGTACCTCTAATACATCTGCTCATAGCAACATAACACACAGAAAAAAGTAATAATTTGTCCCAGCAATGCAAGTGTACAGTGCAGTAGTCTTAAAGAGGCACCTTTAAGTATCAAAATTAAGTTAGAAAAAAGTACATATTCCTTCATGTCATTTCTTCTTCTACAGTTTCCCTATTTTCAGGACAGTATGCACTGTTTACACAACCAAAGCTCCTTGGAACATTTCCTTTTGAAAAGGCTACAGTCAATGATGTGACATGTTTTGGTGGCTGCCAAAAGAGCTTTTTTTACTACAACAGCTCACTATGAGAAGAAAGTATAAATTATCAAAGTACCTGGAGACTGCAGTCTGAAAAAAAGAAAGGGGGGGGGGGGGGGGNAAGGGAAAGCTTCAGTAATATAAAGCCATGAACACTCATGTTTTCATTTGAAAGTACATGAACAAGAGTGTTTATTTTAGCCACTTAAAACAACAATAACGAAGTCAGGAAAGATCATTATACTGGAATTAAGGAAACTATGCATTTATAAAAACAGTCTCCAATAACAAAGTCTCTTCTGGAGAAATGTTACCTTCTCTGCTGAATGGTAAGTGATCATTTTGTACTGAGCTAATTGTTAGTAGCTTGAAATGGACAGAGTTAATAAAGTGCAGCCCTATAAAGTTTTCATTGTTGATGGTAGTGTTACTCTGTCCTTAAACATGTGGAGATTTTCTTTCCTTCCCCTGCTGTTTCTTTCCAGTGCATTTTTAGAAATCAGTACATTTTGGCTACTGTCAATTTTGTATAGAAAGAAAAACAGCAAACAATGAAAACAACTACAAATGTAGAACTGGAGCCAATCTCATAAATGAATGACAATCTAACAAAACTAAATCCCGTTTACTTACCAAAAAAACCCTCAACAAAATAAGGCAAATAATGGATAAAGTTTTGCAGTAACAGTTTTGCAAAAATCACCAAAATTGAGAAAGGATGTTCCATATAAGTGAACATCAACAAGCAAACACTGGTCCTACTGAAATCCATGCAGAACCAAATGGTTTACAAAATTACATAAAGTGTTGTTTTTGAGATCCTCTCTCTACTGTTAGCAAGCAATCTGCATGCTTTAGGAAGGAGTATTTCTCTAGGAAATTTGTTCCATCATGTAACCATGAACTGGTACTAGACTTCCCATCACAAGTATTTTAGCTCAAGTACTTTGGTCATCAGTCAGTAACATAACATATAAAACATATAAAACATATTTATATCGCTTTGAAAATAAGAAGCATGTTTATGCTTTTCTGAATAAAGATTTAGTCAAGTATATGCTTTGAGTTAAAAGCATGTGTTATTAGTTGGCTGAACCATACCTGAATTCTAAAGTTAGGGATTCAGATGTAGCCTTACATTTCCAAAGGGAATCAGTACATACCAATCCAGATGCCATTGGTTGCTATTTTTATTTTTATGTAATATATGCTTGCTGGAGACATTTTTATCTCAGTGTAATTTCTGATGTAATTGCCTTGCAGATATTTAGTAGTATTGGAAACATGCTTGTTCTGGTTTGGTGCCTAAATAGGAATTAAGGCTGTTATCCAGAGGCACATATGTGTGAAAACAGCAGCCTATGTAATTTCCACATTGTAAATGTACTTGTTTTCTCTGGGTTTGTAATAAATTCTGTAGTTCACGTTTAAAAAGTGTTTTTCCAACTTTTCCAGCTATTTTAAATGTCTCGCTTGAAAATATTTTTTGAACTGCTAATAATAGAAACACTCAGAAAGAGGCCTCTATATTTTTTAAGGATTCTACCCACAAAGCCTAGTAAATGGAAGCTTGCATATTGTTTTCTTGGAGATAATTTGGTAACAGGTAGAAGGTATTTAAAAACACACACACTGTAGTTATACATCTGAATTTATGAGGTGCTTCCTGCGACTGGAACTCTTGCTGCAGCAGAGCTCTGTCCTTGCTTGGATATTCAAGGAAGGTGATATATAACTATGTTATAAGAAACTTCGCTCCCATCCCCCACTTTTCCTGACAAAAAAAATCATCGTAGGTGAGCATAAAAAGAAAAAGCCCTTCCTTTTAAACACTATTTTAAATTATATTATATGTTATTATTATGTTATACTATCTATTATTGAGTATATAATGATTATATTATGTAGTATGTAGTACATAAATTGGAAAAGGAGTGTCTGGAGACCAACCTTGTAGGAAGGGATTTGGGGGTGCTTGTCGGCAGCAGGCTCAATATGGGTCAGCAGTGTGCCCTGGCAGTCAAGAGGGCAAACTACATCCTGAGGTGCATCAAACACAGCATAACTAGCTGGTCAAAAGAGGGGACTATCCCGCTGTATTTAGTGTTGGTGCAGCCTCACCTTGAGTACTCTGTGCAGTTCTGTGCCCCACAGTTTAAGAAGGATGGGCATCCAGAGGAGGGCAACAAAGCTGGTAAAAAGGCTGGGAGGAATGTCCCATGAGAAGCAGCTAAGGACTTTGGGTTTGTCTAGTTTGGAGAAAAGGAGGCTGAGGGCAACCTCATTGCTCTCTAAAGCTTCCTGAGGAGGGGAACTGGTCTTGCCTTGCCTTGCCTTGCCTCGCCTCGCCTCGCCTCGCATCGCCTCGCCTCGCCTCGCCTCGCCTCGCCTCGCCTCACCTCGCCTCGCCTCGCCTCACCTTGCCTTGCCTTGCCTTCCCCTTTTTCTTGAATAGTATTAATTTCACCTTGGTACCAACCTTAAAGTGTAGTTCCCTTGTCCAAAGAGAAAGTGAGTCATCTCCATCCTCTTACAGTATAGTTCACTCTTTGAAAGTCTCCCACTCTCTGCACATTGAGTGGAGGAGTCTAGCAACTTGCTGCTCAACATATATGCACACACTAGACGGGAAAGGAATTAATGTGTGCCTTCATATCTGTCTTTATATATAAGAAATTCTTTCAATGACGTGACAGGAGAAATGCTCCTGCTGAAGAAGAATGTGGAAGATGGCTTTACAGGTCAAAGGTGGGTTTCTCTGTTTGGCAAAGGTGGGCTGAAATTCAAAAATTAAACTCCTGGTTAATGGTAGGAACAAGTTTGGTTTTTTAGTGGTCAAATCCATACTTTAGAATTATATACTTACTCTCTATGCCTTCTGTATATCAACTTCAATTTTTGTGTGTGTGTGTGGACAGGGAGGGGTGTACAATGCCATATTTTATAGCTTAAATCTAAACCCACTGGTAACAAAACAGAACTTTTCTATTCACTTTGTTCTGTTCAGGATCAGTTCCTTGCAGTTCTTTTCCTTCAGCCAGAAAATGTGATCATATCTTTAACCTCAGAAGTTGGTACATGTCTTGAGCAGGGACAAAGGGCTTTGTGTGGCTGCTAGATTTGATTTGTATCACATAGTACTACGGAGATGGCATTTAAAAATGTCATTATTCTTAATGAAGCCTGGTAGTGGCAAGCTCGAGTAAACACAGCCCTAGTGTGCTCTGCTGCTTGGAGGCAGCACTCTCTCAATGTTTGTTGACATGTTTGTCCAGTGTCAGAACTTGCCAACACTGGATTTCTTTTTAAGAATGATGAGGGTTTTAGAGATCTGTCTGGCAGAGGATTGCAAATTCATTGCCAGTACGAGAAGAAGAATAAAAAATAGTAGGGAAGTGACTCCAAGAGGGAAAGTTTTGAATTCTAATGTTTGGTTTCTAAGTTGTGGTAGAAAGCTTGCTCCTAAAAACAGAAGCACAAAAGGAGAACTAAGCTTCTTTATCAAACATTTCACTTTTATTGCTTCCTTCTCATCAATTCATTCCTAGCTTCTCTGAAAAAGATGGCAGAATTCCACAAGTTTACAACAAATTCTGCCTTTATTTGCAAGGGACAGAGAATTCTCAAGAGCTGCTCGGAGCTCACTACCTCTTAGTGCATGGAAATACTATGGGTTATCTGAGGCTTTGAACTATGAATATTTTGCCTTTTTTCTGAGTCACAAGAGAAGAATGAATATTAAAATGGACTCCCAAATGGACAGTTGGGGGACTCTTGGTAAGAAAATAACACCTGATTGTGCATTTGTATTCCAAGCATATTTATTTTAATTGTCTGGATATAACTTTTTATGTGTTCAGATTACAAAACTATAATAGCACATTCTACCATGAAGAATACTGTTGAAAAATAAATTCTACCACAAATGGTTGAAAGTTGCTTAATCAATCAACAAAAATGCAGATTCTGCCTTTATAGTTTACTTTGTCCTTTGAATATGCAAATCAAAGCACATTCTCCCTGACTGTTTAAGAATATAAGCAAGCAATTGAGGGAGCAGAAAGAATAGTATATAATCAGAGTGGATTATATTCAAACTTAATTGACCAATAAACAAATTGATTATATCCCATAGTGACTGACTATTCTGCTTACTCGTCCAGACACACAGGTTGCAATATCTGACCCATTTCAGCTTCCTCACCTCCAGCCTCACCTCCAGACACCTGTTCCTTCCTAGATAATTTTGATTTTGCCATCCTCCTATCTCTTCTAAATACTCTGTCCCAAAACTATAGCACTGTATCTCTTCTCCGTGCCTACTGATCACCGCTGATCAGTAAACCTCTCACTGCCCTTGCATAACAGGGATATCTAGCACTCTTAAGATCTGCAATACAGTCACAGCTGTCCCTCTGACTTCTTTATTAAAATAATGGATAAGCTTTAGATTTTCTCCAAACATCACTGATACTTCTTCACAGGATTTCATGACTTCTTTTCCAAAGACAACAATTTTAATCGTTGTGACTTTGTCTTTTGCTTGCAGTCACCTCACCTGCAATGTTGCCTAACACAAACATAGCGCAAATCCATATTTACACAGAATGGTTTACAAACAATTCTAAGACTAAGAATTATTTATTTCAATACAGTTTTTGAATACTTCCTAATTAATAAATTAGGACTTCCAAGAAAGCTTGTGGATAATTTCAGCTCTGTCTCTAATTAGTCTGATAGCTGCCTAGCATGTTCTGATATATTGTCCAGCTTTTCAATCAGCCAGAGCAGGCTGAACTTTTTTGTAAAAAAATTGACTGAGACAAAGTCTGGAGCTGCATTGTGATAGATAAATGGCCTCAATCTACAGTTCATGAATATGTTGTAAAGGGGGCTTTGATCGTGGGTAACTGAAAAGTTAAAACTGGGGATCCCATTGTTACAACTGAGATCAATGGAGGAAGTAAGTGTTTTCTGCAGTTCTTTAGTTGCTCAACATTGTTGACCACAGGCTACCAGAGGCCTGGTCCACTGGGTTAAATAATGCATAAGAACTGAACAAAAATAGTTCTGTCTTGAAAGTCTATGCTCTAAGATAAGATGAAGGGGAAACAATATATTTGCAGATGTAAACAGGAAAGTATTTTCATAAGAAACATCTATGGTTTAGTTTACAGTACCTTCTTTTTGTAAGCGACTGCGTGTTCCCTGTGGCAATCATTGTCCATGTGCATCAGGTGCTGTATTAGCAATTGTGAGCCACTCTGACTAAAGGGCCACTTGCTTGCACTACAATCCCGCCTTTCCTACTTGCTGAAAAATGATAAAAAAATAATGAACAAGTCATTCTTTCTATTTTACAGCATGAGAGACAAATGTTTCAAGACTCTTACAGAGTGACTTTCTCCATGGTTAAGGATTACAACAGTCTGCTCAGGGAGAAAAAAGAAGTTTCACTTGCATAAAAAAACTGAAGTACTTTTACAGGCTTTATGCTATCCTATCAAACTGTTTATCTTTTTTTTTTTTAATAATCAGTATGTACGTGTAAAAGTAGAGGGGTTTACACCCTCAGCTGCACTACATGACCACAAAAAAACAGGACAAAATCAGTCTCACAGTCAAGTGCATAACGTTGACAGCAAGTGTCAAGGACTAATGTTTGAATTCATATTCATAGGTCTTATATTAGGCTCATTTATATTCATCACAATATTCAGTTTTAGAATTTCAGATTTTTTTTCTGCATGCTCATGAAAGAAAAATATTTCTCATTTCCTTACTTTCATAGTTATTTAAAATCTTAAGGGAAATTAAACCTTTATGCATGGTCAAATGGCTTTTAAAAGTGAGAATTTTGCTTAGAATGAATTCAGTGTCGAAAGGAAAGACAGAAAACAGAAAACAGAAAACAGAAAACCCCAAAGTGCCTATTGACCCTGCAGTTTTCAATCACTTTTAAACCTAAAAATAATAATTCTCAGTAATGAGACTCACAGAATTTGAACTTAGAGACAAGGGCAGATACCTTTAAAGCTACTCATTAACTTTAATGACTTCTGTTTGACTTTGTATTTGCATCTGTATTCAGTCTTACATTTAGTCTTACTCTAAATGTTCTAGTTGATGTCACTTTATCTCAGGTCAACTAGTCCACGCTTTCTTGTTATTGTCAAATATTTTTTGGAATCTGGTGTAGCTGACCCTTTTTATTATCTAACATCTACTTCCATTCTCTCATATTACAACTACTGTTGTGTTTGCTTTTACTTGTTAGGTAATTCTAGACAATTATCACTATCAATTATCACCTTGTTCTCACCAACAAGGAGGGGCTGGTGGGGAATGTAAAGCTCAAGGGCAGCCTTGGCTGCAGTGACCAAGAAATGGTGGAGTTCGAGATCCTTAGAGCAACAAGGAGGGAGCACAGCAAGCTCGCTACCCTGTACTTCAGGAGAGCAGATATTGGCGTCTTGAGAGATTTACTTGGTAGAGTACCATGGGATAAAGCCATGGAGGGAAGGGGGCCACAAGAAACCTGCTTAATATTCAAGGATCACCTCCTCCATACTCAGGAGCGATGCATTCCAACAAAGAGGAAGTCAGGCAAAAGTGCCAGGAGGCCTGTATGGATGAACAAGGAGCTCTTGGACATGCTCAAGCTCAAAAAAAAAAAAAAAAGCCTACAAACTGTGGAAGCAAGGACAGGTAGCCTGGGAGGAACACATAGGAATTGTCCAAGCAGCCAGGGATCAGCTTAGGAAAGCTAAAGCCCTCATAGAATTAAATCTGGCCAGGGACATCAAGGGTAAAAAGAAGAGCTTCTACAGGTGTATCAGTGATAACAGGAAGACTAGGGAAAATGTGGGCTCTCTCAGGAAGTAAACAAAGAGATCTTAAAGAGGATCTTTAAGATCCCTGGTTACCTGGGATATGGACAAGGCTGAGGTACTCAATGCCTTTTTTGCCTCCGTCTTCACTGGTAAGTGCTCTAGCCACACTGCCCATGTCACAGAAGGCAAAGGCAGGGACTGGGAGAATGAAGAACTGCCCACTGTAAGAGAAGATCAGGTTTGGGACCATCTAAGGAACCTGAAGGTGGCCAAATCCATGGGACCTGATGAGATGCATCCACGTGTCCTGAGGGAACTGGCAGATGAAGTTGCTAAGCCACTATCCATCATATTTGTGAAGTTGTGGCAGTTGGTTGATGAGAAGCTTAATGTGAGCCAGCAATGTGAGCTTCCAGCCCAGAAAGACAACTGCATCCTTGGTGGCATCAAAAGAAGTGTGACCAGCAGGGCAAGGGAGGTGATTCTCCTCCTCTACTCTGCTCTGGTGAGACCCCACCTGGAGTACTGCGTCTAGCTCTGGGGCCCCCAGCATAAGACAGACATGGACCTGTTGGAGTGAGTCCAGATGAGGGCCACAAAGGTAATCAGAGGGATGGAGCACCTCTCCTATGAGCACAGGCTGAAAGAGTTGGGGTTATTCAGTCTGGAGAAGAGAAGGCTTCAGGGAGACCTTATAGTGGCCTTCCCTTAAAGGGAGCCTACAGGAAAGATGGGGAGGGACTCTTTATCAGGGAGTATATTGATAGGATGAGGGGTAGCGGTTTTAAACTGAAAGAAGGTAGATTCAGATTAGATATTAGGAAGAAATTCTTTACTGTGAGGGTGGTGAGGCACTGGAACAGGTTGCCCAGAGAGATTGTAGATGTCCTATCCCTGGAAGTGTTCAAGGCTGGATGGGGCTTTGAGCAACCTGGTCTAGTGGGAGGTGTCCCTGCCCATGGCAGGGAGATTGGAACTAGATGATCTTTAAGGTCCGTTCCAACCCAAACCATCCTATGATTCTATGATCATATCCTCATCACTGAGTCAATTTGCACATGTTCAGCTCATTTAAAGTATTCTTGTAAATCATTCCTTCCAGTCCCTTAATATTCTTTGTTGCTTTTCTCTGAGGTCCTTCCAGTTTGTTTACATGATTTGAATGAGATGCTTCAAGTTGAAAGCACTTATCTCAGGGACATCTGAGGCAGTACGTACATTGCTTGGCAGTTCACATTGTAAGCCAAGTATTTATCTATATTAGACTCCCATATTTCCTGCATACATTTGTGGTAACTTATGACAACAAAAGAAAGGGCAAAAGGCAGTTCACAGGTAGGCAAAAAAGTGATTTTCACCAGTTCTGATGATCATCTGGGGTGGTAGTTGAAACAAAATTGAGCAGTGCTATTTTGGAGGCATACACTGTGATGTACCGTGTGTTCAGATGAATTTTGCAGTGAATTGCACTCATCTACCTTGTTTATCTAATGTAGCTGACTGGCTGCAAAAGCTCTCCTCTGTGTCAAACTATATTAGCATGGTTGTCAATGTAAAATTAATTGACAAGCCTGGCAACTGGGGGAGCTATCCCTTTAGGGCTTGGAGGTTAAACATCTGTCTGAAGTGATGTTTCCTAAAAAGCTTTACATAACTGCAGCAATATTTCAGGCAAGTACTTAATGTTTCAGCTGATGGAAGTTAGCAATGAAGGAAGGACAAGACACAGACACTTGGAGGGATGTGTTGGGTTATAGCTTGCTGACAACCTCACCACTGTACCAAAAGGTTACAATGCTCAGGATGTCTAGGCTTTTAAGCTCTATCTCCATGTCTGTATATGATTGTATTGGGTACAAGGTGCTAGTGACCCAGACAATCTGTGGCATTTTCTGCTGGATGAGTGTTTATCTTGAAATACTCATTTCTTACACCTGGGTAAAAAAGGTTAGGTCAAACTCTTGATCAGAAGCTTTTATTAGAGAAGAATGGTAAGACAGAGAAACCAAGAGACTTGATTGTTTTGAAGCATTGTTATTGACCTACTATAGGTGAGGCCCAATCGTCTTAATCAGAAAGCAGTGATGGTTTCTGCATCTGGACTGATCAGCCTGATTTCTTTCCTTTCTTTCACTGAAAATAGGCTTCTTATGATGTGATCCATTTTATTTTAAGGTAGAGTGTATAACATACATATACATATGTAAAACATAAATAATATGTTTAGACTAATAATGCCTTGGAAGCATTCTCTTCACTAGCTCCTGTTTCAATTCAGAACTACATGAAATCATAAGGCAGTTGACGCTGTCTGATGTTGGTTTATAGCCAATTCAGCCCATATCTACTTTGAGTTAATGAAAAAAACAAGTATAATCTCTTCTGAAAGTTCATTAGTTCAGAAGCCTAGGTAAAGACCAGGAACCACACCTATCCTCAGAGTTTTACCCTTGAGTCCTGTTGAAGGCCCCTCCCTGAACAACAAGGGAAGCAGGACTCTGCATGTTCTGCCTTTCTCAAAAACCTGAAGACATCCAGATAATACTCTGGTGTTTATTTCTGAAGTCATACAATATGTTAATGCAACAAGGTATGTGAAGCAGCAGCTCCAATACACTTCATCACCCTTGTCAGAGAAAACATACAGCAAAATAATGCTTGAATTAAAAATAATACACAAAATAACTTATATCTTTTTCAATACTATTTCAAATGTCAGAAATACTGTAAATTTTTAAGTTGTGCTCACAAGGAGTCAGAATTTTTAAAGTATATATCTAAGTAAAGTAGTGAAGATGATTCAGGGATTTTTAAGGATAAACATCTTAACCTGATTTTATCAGGTTTTGTTTTTCTTACTCATACTTACTTACTTGCTTACATTTACTATGTCTATGATGGCTTCTCCCTAAAGGAAGATTCTAAATGTCCAAAGCCTTATACTGCTCATTTTGAGTAAGTCTCTTTCTATTCTTTCCAAGTCTGGCTGTAGTCTTAAAGGATTGGCATGCCTTCCTCATCTTTTGCAATTCATCTATTTCAGCTTGCAGATCATTCAGCATCCCATCTTCCCTAGAGGAAGTCTTATAATGTGAGTTCACGTGGGACAGGAAATCTTCCCATCGTTAGAATTCATATTTTTTATAAGGGAAAACAGATCGTGGATTTATGTCCAAGCCCTAAAGTCTTAAGCCTATGGGAATGCACAGTAGGATGTAGTTAGCAAAAAATAGTCTGGCCATCAAAATTGTTTTATTTATTTATTTATATTATTAAGTTCTCAGTGCAAGGATAAGCTCAATTAAAGTCAAGTCAAGTAATTAAAACCACAAAAAGTGGCAGTCACGGATATAGGATTTTGATAGTGTGTTTTCTTTTTAAACTATTGTTACCTTGGGGCTTAGCATTTCTGCTGGTTTCCACGTCTACAAAGATCTTTTAATTTTAAACCCTTGAGCATACTTGCAGTAAGTATGTGAAGAGTTGTTAGTCTGAAGCATGAAGTAGTGACTACACTAAGGAACAGAGTAAGAAGCACTAGCTTTGTGCATATGGTGGTTACATCTATGTATATAAATTCGTCATATATATTTGGTAACCCTGAAGACATTGCTATAGTTTTCATTATCAAAGCAACAATGTAATTCTGCTAACAGTCTTTATTTTTATTTGTTAAATATAAAATAGGGTTACAAAGGAAAAAAAGACAAAATCTAAAAATTCACTTCCAATACTCAGTGCAATGCCTAATTTCTAGGTGTCTGTACCTGCTATGAAATTCATAGTTTTAACCTACACCGTAGGGGACGTCTGAGCACTAAGAGTAGAAATTCACAGTAGCCTTCCTACATGTGATGCCATCTGATCTGGCTAGCAGATGCCTCTACAAAAAAGCAGAAAGGAATTTACACTGGAATGTTTGTAAGGAGTCGAGATACCCCACTCCAAGCTCAAAGAAAGAAACTTTACAGCACCTGGAACTTATAGCCTTTAATTGGTCTTTCTAATCTACTCCTTTTCTAGCAAAAATCGCAGAAGGATCACCCTACTTCTTGGGTGGAGACTACTGAGAAAGCCACTGAAAGCTGCGAGGCAGATGGTTCAAAGCATCTAATTATTCTTTTTCTGTGATTAACTTCACCTCCCGTAGAGCAAAAATGGTTTTAAATGGCCTTGTTTTTGTTGGAATTGAAGAGGAAAATAGAGTATTTTCATCTTCCCTTTTCAAAACACAGATTTATGGAAATTTTTGGCAACAGCTGTTAAGCTGTCAAGTCACCAGCAAAATGTAGAACTGAGAATAGAGGCCAATCTGTTAAATGAAGCCTTGCCTTTGGAAACTCAAGAATCTCAGTATCTAAATACTGCTTTTTAAGAAACTTGCTGCCTCTGCAATGTAAGGCTTGTTTCCTACAATGGCCTTTGATGGTGAAATCTAGCCACAGAATGCATCAGACAGCCTAGGAAATAATTTGAACTGTGACAGCAGAAAAACATTTGAATCCTGCCTATTTTAGAAACATGATTTGATGAGTGATAGGTGAACTTCTCAATGTTCAGAGGCTTGAAGTAGATAAATATAAAGATTAAAAGAGTGAAATTCTGGCTGTAGTAGACTAATCTGAACTTTCCTTAGCCCATCTAAACAAACAAGTCTCTTGGAGCCAAACTCAGATTTTGTGGCTGTGGAACTAATCCCATTGGGTTCATTTGGCTGCTGGTCATCTATACCAGAGTTGAGTTTAATCCTACCATGTTGCAAAGCTGGTAGGTGTCATACTTCCTTACTCCCTCTTAATAACTACTCCCATAGATGGGGTACACCACCCTTCTAAAAGATGGCCTAAGACAAAATGGAACAAAAAATTAAAGGTATTTTTGCTCCTTACTTCTGATTCTTCATTGAGGATAGAAGGAGCAAAATTTACAATAAAGAACAATAAATTTAGTTAGTATGTTGGGATTTCTTCCATATAAAATTTGGAAAAACATCTTGCTGTTTTAGAATCGATGTCCTCAATTTCCTAGGCCATTTGCAATGATTTTGTTTGCTTGTTGAGTATGTTCTCTGCCTGTAGAAATGGAAGGTCTTCTTAAATGATCATCCCTATGATTGCACATGTAGAACTTCAGAAGAGTCTCCTTTATTAGGCAGGAAAAGCTCAAGAAAGTTGCCCCTACAGAAAAGTTAGGGGAATTCCCACCTAGGACTGGGTCCACTCATCTTCCTGTCCTCCATGTTATCATGGCAGAAGAATAGTTAATATGGCAGCAAGGGAAGTTAGGGAAACTCTGATAAAACCCTGTCATTTTAGCTGTCAAACTACCCAGATTAACCCAACACCTTCTGGAAGGCAATAGAGCTAGCAAACTCTCTTCTTTTCCCTTTCAAAAGTGTCAGCATGGGCTGATGATATAGAATCTGCACATAAAATTAATATATAAAGCCCGTGTAAAAATCTCATTATGGAAAAAAGTGAAACCACAACAATTCGTATTCAGTATCAATTCCTGTTTTCATGACCAATTATAACTGCATGTTTTCTACATGATTTTGGCAGGGCTGAGCATTTCACAAAGATGTGCTCACACCTTTCAGTAAAGACTTATAGCTTATGTCCATTTCTAGTTTATTATATCTTTATTAATGCAGTGTAATTAAAAAGCTTTTATGTGCATGTGTACTTACAGCAAACACAAGAGACAAGTGTTTTGATTACATGTTGTGGAGATGAAAGTGAAATTCCTGAGAACAGAGAGTAGTGTAGTGCAGAAGTGTCTGTGAGCTTTGGCATTGGAGCACGGCCCTATGTGCAACAGAATATTTCTTCCAGTAATTGAATGCAAGAATGTTTGTTATGATTTCCTCTGAATAGGCAGGGAAAGGAAAGCAGAAAGATAAAAAGCAGAAACCAAGAGGAGAACATCTGAAAAAAAGTTGATTATCTTAAAGCAACCCCTCAATAATTCAGGTCATGTCCACGTGGTCACTCAGTTATTGCGCTCGGCCTGCATTAATGAGCTGACACATGATAGGGGATACTAAATCCTTGTGCTACAGAAAACTTCAGAAAGTGGTACAACTCAAGACTGAAAAAAGGACAGAAGTACTTTCTGGACTATCTTACCAGTTCTTAAATCTATGTCAGTACCCTCACACTAAATGAAAAGTAGTCAAAGTATTCCCAAAATATAGCCCTCTCAATTGCATGTGGTAGCAGATTTTGGTTCCCCTCAGTCTTGGCCTGTCTTCTCTTTCTGTTTCCATGAGTGCTTTTCACATGCTTTTGAGGGGCACACAGCCTTGGTTTTATGACCACCTTTACCTCAGTGTAATTGTTTCAATGTGCTCACTATAGCTTTAATACTTCAAGCCATAAAGTTTAAAGACTTCAGAGAATTCACCTGAATGGAAAGAGTTGGTGATGTTTGAAAATGACATACACTACTGTTAATTTAAATAAATACAAATCAACCTGCAGAAGTGTTGTCCAGATGGTTTGTTTCTTTAGCAGAAATAATGGGGTGGGTTGCAAATCCAGAGTTCATTAAGATTTAAAAAAATCCATTTGCTAAAGAGAAAATGCAAAAGCTGCCAATAAAAGCTTTTGCACAGCCACAAGAATACTGCTTTCAAACTTCTTGAATTTTTAATGCATTTGGGAAGAAGGGGGAGGGGAAACAGAGAATTAATACAGACATTTTCAGAGTGAAATATTTCAACATTTTTAAGGGACTCCAAAACACAGGCTCTGAAGCTTCTATACCTATTGCAGAAACAATGCAGTTATGCCATTTAAATTCAGCGAGAGTTTTTTTCACTGCCGAAGGAAAAGGTCTGAACACAAGGAACATTCTAGTTGACTAAAATCTCCATCCAACGTCAAAGAATACCTTCTTGAATCTCCTCTTTTTTTTTTATTTTCCTTTCGCTTATCATCATTTTTTAATATTCAAGGAGAAATTTTACTGTGTACCTTCTATATTCTCTAACATGGAGACCATCCAGAAACTTATATTTGTCAAATGCATTTTCTTAAATACCAGCCTGCCTCGGAAGGATATATTCTTCAACAGTGTATGTAAGACTGGATGGCACAAATCCTGATGCTGTATTCAAATATCAAAAGTTATATTTATCTTGGTGTTGCTTCATTTTCATCAAGACTTATTAGTACAAGGATTTCTCCCCTTTTCCTTGTGCACTCTCTTCACTTGATGGTCCTCTTACTCTGTTGAATGAAGCATTCTTACTGTGGTTTTTTTTTTCACTTCAACTATATCTCATTATAAACTTGTGTTCGATTTGTTTTATGTTTACATCATGGTCTGTTCCAGTATTACTGTTTCCTGGGCACTTATATCGTTAAGTATTATCTGTTATTCAGATCATCGTATGCAAAGTTTTGTACTGAACTGAGTTATTTCTAAGCTCAGTCTCTTTTTATAATGCTTTAGTCAATGTTTCTCATCTGTTCTGGTTTATTTGATGTATTGCTGCATTGTCATTGTTATTCACAAATTCTTCCAAGTTATTATCATTTGTAAATATAACTGTTAACTTTGAATTTCTCTTTTTAAACTATTTTTATGTGTGCTAAATAAGACAGACACTGTTACTGATTACTGTGAATTGAAAACATTAAAAACTTGCAGGCAACTAAATTGTTTACAGATTTGGTCAGATGTATTTCATTTTGGCTCTTCCTACTGTTATGAAAGCAGTGATTTAAAAGACTGACATACATATTGCATATTTATAGCTTCCTAAAATATTCTGTCAGTACGCACACACATATGTATGTGTGTATTTATGACAGTTACCTCAGGAAAACATACTTGTGACAGGAAGATGGCAAAATAAAGAGGTGTGATGTTTTAAGGACTTGAATGTTTACTGGTCAGTTACACCTGAAAAATAAATAATCTGCTTTATTAGACATGCACTGATGTCAAGTGATTTAGCATGCATAATCCCCCAAAAATATGCTCATGAAATTATTTCTGTAGTGCAAATCTGTGGTTTTGCATCTACAAATAGATGTTTGCACACATTTTCCTTAGTAATTTAAGGAGGGTCAGTGAAAGTATGACCTACCTATTGATTAATCTGTCCTTCTAATATAACGGCAAACATTTTTTCACCTTTAATAGGAGAATATCAAGACAGATTTTCTAGACATTGCGTAGCTCAACAGGGCCAGTGTCATTATCATACTCTCCTATTCATTCTTCTCCTTTCCATAAGAACTTTTTTTTTTTTTCCTGCTGTGATTTCAGTCTTGTTTACCTTTTTGGTCAAACGGTTCATGCTATGAGTCAAAATCTCAGATTTACAAAACTTTAGGAAGGTTCAGCAGAGAAGTAAAGTGTTCAAATGCCTGGCTGTTGTAAGAGTACTCACACCTTATTTTGTTGTAAACTTTGTTTTAGATTGAGTACTCTTTCTCAGATAAATACAGAAACTTATTCTTTCATAATAAAGTGATCTTCTAATAAGTGGTTAATTGAGGAATACATGGACTTGCCCTTTCAAAGTGTTATACAATAAATGTAAATGTAAAAAGTGTTACACAATAAATAGGCTTTAAGCTTGGGGCATTATTTTTAATTACTTTTCAGTTCTTTCTCATAATCTTCTATTCTTTAGACTAAGAAAATACTATACCAATGTCAAGCATAGGGTAATAGGTTTTACTCTGACAGTGTGTAGAGTCAATAAACATCTATTTAAAAGAAGAACTGGATCTTTAATGTCATACTTTTATTCATAATACCAAATAGGTATAATGGTCATGTTCATATACCCGAAAACACGGATTTGGTTTCTTTACCGCATTTTCATAATGGATGGATTTTGCTTGTGAAATATAAATATTTTCTTCTTTTGTAAGAATTAAAATGATCTAATCTCCTGAACTTAATTAATACATTGACCCATGGGATCAAAATGAGCATACATTGATTTAGTTCCAAACTGCACAGTTTCCAGCTCAGGTTTTTCTGATGCACTAAATGTTTTGTTTGTGTGTGTATACATAAATACATATAGGTAATAAACATCACAAAAATGCAATATTTGTTTTAGCTGAGTCCTGCAAACCAGCTATTATCTTAACTCCAAACATATTCCAGCCAAGCCTTTTGAAAAGCAGCGTTAGCATCTTTCTTTTATAAGAACAAGACCTTCAGTCTATACTTTAAGGGAAAAATGTATTTGTGAAAAATTATTTTCTAAGCTAGAGTGAGAGGCTGTTCTGCAAACAGGAATTCTGCCTGTCTACTGCTATTCATAAGTAATCTGACATATCTCCATTCTTCTACCACTTCTCCTCTTTGCCAATAATGCTAATTCCTGAAAGTTGTTCTATGGGGCATCTATCTTCCTGATCATCACAGAAGCCATCTGCTGAAGAAGTGTCCCCTTCATTAGACTGGCTAAGGGTCCTTCTGAAATCTGACATTATTGAAGCTGTAATGTTTTATGCCATCTGCCAATCTGGAGCACAGTCTGCCCAGCCAAAGATACAGAAGTAGTAGTAAAATATGAGACACCTCCTTGGTCTTGCAGAATGTACGTGCTATTCTGAGCACACTCCCCAACTGCTTCTGACTAAAAGCATTCTTTGTTCTTGATTACTTTTGTGTATTGGTTTTAAAAACACACATTTCCCACATATTCAGCACTGGTTTGGCAGCCTGAAGAGTTTCACCAGAGCATGTTATGGAATGCTGAAGTATTCATCCCGCTTTATTAAGATTACCTAAATCCTGCTGGGAAAGATATCCCTGGTGGTGAAACGTTTGACCAGCCTTCAACAAGTATGTACATAGTATCACTGACAGCTCTTTATCACACACAAATTAATTTGAGGATTTATATTCCTGGGCCATCTGAGACAATGTTTTATCATTAAAATGTGCATAGTACAGTGTTCTAAAATAAAATACAGCCTAAATACTGAAAAAAATCTTTGTGATGATTCATTTTTGCTCCACCTAAGACTACAACAGTTCCTTTGACCTTCATTTATTTCCATAATTTCATAACTTTTCATTTTTATTCTTAATTCTGCTACTTGCCAAGATATTTGTATAGCCCTTTGTATAGAGATATGCAAACTCCTTCTTTCTTCTTTTTTTCTTTTTTTTTTTTAATGTACTTTTTAAGATGCACAAGAAAAATTTTGGGGGAAGGTATGCAGAGGATTTCAGTACAATGAGATGTAGCATTTATACCATTTCTTGAGGTAAACATCCCAAAACAAAGGTAATATCACTTAAAAAGGGGTCACAATAAGTGTTATTACTTTACTTGTTTATTTTCCTAGCAGAAGAAGAAATTACAAGTAAATGTCAGTAAATAGTTTGCAGGGAAAATACACAATACTCTGCGTGTGTGTGCGCACACCTGTAACAAGAGTTTTGTCTGTTTTCCAAGTTTATGAAGCAGCACAACCATCCTTTCTTTAACAGAGAAGATTGATAGACGATCCAAATATTTCCTCTTACACCGTCACTTAAAAGTTGGTAATTCATCATACTTAGAGTATTGTAGGGAAATACTCTACCTGATTTATATTGTAGGGAAATATTGTAGGGCAAAATGCTACCTGCTTGGAGGTATTCAAGAGTATCAAGTCAGTGAATATGTATGCTAATAATGCGTAGAGTTGTAGGTACAGGACTGAGTGTTTCTGCCAGAACATTCATGAAGAAAGACGCTTTGGGAATCATTATTCTGCATCCTATAGATGTCTCAGTTTTGAACGTTGCTTAGTCGCTGACTTTGTCAGCTCAATGTATCCAGTTGGAAAATTTGAACTTCTCTTGACCTTTCTATTTTTTGTCAAGAATATTCCCTTTTTATGTGCAAACGAACACACAGAATCTACAGCATCAATATCTGATCTTTATAATTTCTAACTGTGGCTGTAAACAAAAGATAACAATCATAGACTCATAGAATCATAGAATGGTTTAGGTTGGAAGGGACCTTGAAGATCGTTGAATTCCAACCCCCCCTGCCACAGGCAGGGACACCTCCCACTAGATCAGGTTGCTCAAAGCCCTGTCCATCCCAATAATCATGTTTATTATTGTTTATCCGATGACAAAGGAAATATACAGTAGAGATATACCCATTGATATATGTGGTCACCTTTTGTTCAATATTGACAATGGCTAAGATTCTTATTTATATTTAGAAAAAAAAGTCCCTGGTACAGGAGAATCTATAAAAATAAAACCAAAAACAAAAAAAAAAACCCAAACTAAATACCAAACCAAAGAAAAATGAAGAAAGTTAAAACGAAGATGTGAATTTTAAAAAACATTGATCTTCTTGGGAGAGAAAGATTAAATAATTAATTTTACAGAATTTCCTTTGTCTCTAGTTAAGGTTTTATTTTATTTTTCATGTGCTACTAAAACAGTCATTTCAGTGGAGCTGGGCTAACCCATTGCTACAGTAACACAGTTGTGATTTAAGCCTTCATTTGTGTCTGATTCTGAACCAACGTTAATAAAATGCTTCTACTCAGGACTGAAGTTATGCAGACTTCAAAATGTCAAAGAAATTAACATAACATTTCACAAATATATGTATTTTTATATATTTATATATACATGCAGGGAATTCATTCGGGTTGAATTTTAGTAATGGAATAAGAAGTAACTATGGAAACTAGCTTTTTAAAGACTATTTGAGGAGAGTAATTTTCAGATAACAAATACAATTGTGAAATTTTGACTGATATGCCAATTTATGGTGTGCTTAATTGTACATGACATTCGTCCCATTGTTTTACACATATTTTCTTCTCTTACCTTCTAATCAAGACAGTGACTATCTCTCCGTGGGTTATTTAGGATGCAGGAAAGGGCACAAGCAAGCCAAAGGGTTAATCACAGTGTGAGAACACTGTCCCAAAAGTCCTCAAAAAGAATGAAGCCTGAAAAATAGACCCAAATATATTCTATATTTAATGATAGATCGAGTTGCACTACCATTGCAGGTAGTGCATTGCATCATGATATATAACTGTGGGCTTTGCTGTCTGGATAACTCACATTTCCAATTTCCCTTTAAGTGAATTTTGTTTCTGGACTCTTTCTCTGGTATTGTATTTCCATTTAGTTCAGCTGCCATAGTCTATTAGAAAACAAAGTTTAAAAAATGATGGTAACTTTAAAAGAAATGGTGATTGACAGGAAATCTCCCATTGTTTCTATTCCTCAGCCACTTCAATACAGTCTGCTCAGTACACAGCAACTAACGCAAACAAAAAGGAAACAAAACTAGATGTTATTACAGATAGAACCTGAAAATTGAGAGATTTTGCAAAATGCATTTTTGCATATAGTCTAGAACATCTCCAGTTATCAACAGCTGCAGAAATGTCAAAGACTTGTAGGAGTATTAGGTTGGTCAAAGGAACTAAAAAGTTGCATGTGCAGGAAAATGACAGTTCTTGAGAGTACTTTTAGAACTTGACAAAGCTTTTGGTACAACAAGAGAAACTCTGGAAATGCGGATGGAATTGTCATGTTTCTTTGCATTTCTTGAAACTGATTTTGGAGCTTGAAGATTCAAATTATTTTACTTTCTGTGTTTCTTTCTAGAAGTTTACCTAGGGCTCTTTCTGCTAATTTTATGCAGTATTTTATGTTCTTCCAAATGTTCTATGGCTCCAATTTAATATATTGCATACCGCTACCAGGCACTGAAGCTCAGCCTTCAGCTACATCCAATAGTCTCTCAGTAACAGCTCTCGGGAAACTCACATGAAATCACTACCTTAACAGGTTATACCTATGCTGATTTACTTTATTTTTGCTCAGATACAGAGTACCTGATTCACAGAAACCGTTTAACAGAGCGTTTAGCTGCAATCAGTCAATTTAGCATTTTTTCTCATGAAATGTGATGTTTGTTTTGGAGTTTAACACGACAGCCTGCCCAGGAATGAACTTTGGCTGAGAACAGGGCAGCTGCTGTTTGAGAAGTGCATTTGTAGTCACTTTTTAACATCAACAATTCACACTTTCCAGTGGGACAGAAAAGAAGTCATTGGTAGTTAGACAGCTGAAGGATATATTGATAGATACATGGAAAAGTGTTGGAATTAGCAATTTTCCAACCTGTTTTGGGAGGAAAAAAATCGAAGTTCTATACAATAAAATATAAAATTCATCAATACTTACCAATACATTTTTCAGATCCAAAGAAAAAATTAAAGGATGACACAAAATTAAAACAGCCATCTTTATTGGTGCAATGGCTGAGATGGCTGGATTTCAAGGCATATAGGATTCAAACTTTTAAGTACCTCATGTTCATTTTTACCTGGAAGTGAAAAGGCAGCTGGTGCAGCAACACAGAGTAAGTTTTTTTCTGGCAAAAACTGTTAAAATAACAAATGAGTATATGTATTCTGGACTAGCTGCTATATTTAAATAGTATTAAAATAAATTAAAAAAAAAAGAAAGATGCATGAAAACTTACAGTATTTTGATTTTGAGATGACAAAGACAGCAGTTGCAAGATCTGTAACTAATGAAATATACCTTGGACAAGATTTCTGAATTGACGAAAAGTATAGAGGTCCTTTAATGAGATTAATAAAGGTACTTCAGTAGCTGGAGTGCCAGAATGTCATTGAAGCTAGGGTTGTCAGTCCTACTGCAAATTCTACTGAAAACATATTCTAGAGACATAAAAAGCTTCAGAAATCTGTACCTTGACTTGTTGCTTTGCTGGTAATGCAAAAAAAAAACCCAAACCCAAAGCCCTAGGATCTGCTACTATGCAGGTATCTCTGCATTTCTAGTATTTCAACAGTACACTAACGCTCTGTTTTTTTATTGCTAAAAATTTCTGGCTGTTTCTGGACGCTTGTTGTCCTGTAAATGAAATAATAACTGGATATATCCAGAGTAGTGTATTTTCCTAAGGGGTCTCCTTGTCTAAAAGAGTGTCACTTCCTAAGAGTTCTGATGAAAAAAATCTTTTTCTTTCATGTTTCATGTAGTCTTGTTGAATAACCAATTAAATAGTTTTATGGGCTTATCCTCCAGAGCCTTTTCTCAAGAGGAAGATTTTGTTGGCTTACAAGAGGTAATGGTAGGGTCATTAGTGGGGTCTGCTATGGACCTGCCACTCCTAAAGCAGGAATCTAAAAGGAATTTCCATCTCTTCTGTGTCATTTTTGGATATTATTCTACAATTTTAAAATATGAATTTCATGCTTTATCCTGGGCCACTTCTCGTAGAAATTCTTTTGCTGGAGTCAGGAGACCCATATTCAATCCCCTATTTTCAAATGCATATCAAAAGCAGAAAAAAAAAGAGGGAAGGGATGTTCTGGATTTATCATGTGTTAGATAATTAAACATCTCTGAAGGATGAATGAAGTCAGAAATGTAAAAGTAACCAAAAGGAACCTATTAATAATGACTTCTACAAACTCTGTATGGCAACTATTAGTTGGCAACCTTTTAGTTATTTATTCAAATTGAATTACTAAAACCACTAGATGCAATAGAATTTAAGAGGGACTGTATAATAACTTGTCAGCCTGATGCATGGCTATTCTTCCTACAGTTTGGAAACTTAGTCAAATCCAGTACAATTACACCACTTCTATGCTCCTTGACTGGTCAACTACCTTCAGTGCTGTTAACTAAGATCTTCCTGAAAACTTGCATGATTTTGGTTTCTTGATTCTGTCCTTTTCTGGTCACTCTTCACCTATGTAAAACAGTTAGTCTTTCAAAGAACAGGAAATGTCCTTCTCTGTCCTCCCAACCTCCGTTTCCAGTTGCTTACTCCTTCTGTACTTCAAGGGGCTTTTTCTACAGAGAACATAGTGCACCAGCAGAATTCACAGTCAAATAAACCTTTCATTGCTTATTGTTTCAGTATGACGTTCTTATCTGACAAATGAAAATCATTCCCATTACATCATCTCACGGTAACAGTAACAGCAGAGGTTCTAAGGCAGAACTGCTAATATAATGCCCTTTCTCTGTGACGGAATCTCACTTTTAAGTGCCATTTTTTGTCTTTTATTTCACTCCAGCTCTTCAGACCATAATTTTGTTTGCACTTGTTTAAGGTGTAGTTTCTTACAAATTACAGAGCTAAAGCTCTTGTCTAGATACTCACCTTCTAGCTTTTCAATTAATACAATGCTTTTCTCTGATTTGACATCCACTGGTAAGTGCTGACCCGCTTATATTTATCCACTATACTTTCTTCATTGCTTTTGCCCTCCCTTTTTAAATTCTTCCATCAGCTACTTCATCATCTCTTTACAATCAAGCATAATCCACTTTCCTTCATTTTCAAGGACCTTCACAACCTTGAAACACCCAGCTATCATATCTTATTTATGATAAAATGTCAACTCACACCTCGGATGGATGTGCCACTATTTGTTATATTTTCAAATAAGCTCCATGCTACCTCTCCGACATGGGAGGAGTTTCTCAGAAATATTTTCAGAGCCGCTAGCTGTTACCATATTTCATCTCTCCCCTTAAAATTCTGGATCATGATGCTTATGAAAAATGTCAGTATCAGTTTGCTGATGTACCCATTCCTACTGCATATTGATTTAGCCAATATTGTCTCACAGTTTTTGTATCTATCAACCTCTTACCACTGGTTTTATGCATAAAACACAAGTTAATTGGGGCAGGGATCGTCTTTTATCCCTGTGTTTGAAATGTTTTGCAGCTTGGATTATGAGTGCATGAATGAAAAAGCCAGCTGTGCTTTTAGTATGACATAAGAGAGTATTATGCTTTCAGTGATTGCATTAGATCTTTGATATTTTTGGCCATGCAAATGTAGAAACTCAATGAATTTAGGAAGAGCTGAATCTTAGCTTTGCTCACAGCCAATTGTTTTCATAGCCAATGCTAGTGTTTTTTTTAGTCATGCTGTTTCTTCATAGCTGTAGGTGAACCGTTTCATTGTCTTAAGACTGAAAATATTTGGTTCGTCCAGATTTTTGCTTCATTTAGAAAACAACATTTATGCTTACTTCTTATGTTAATTAGGTATGTAATAATAAACAGAGATAACAGAGGTAATAAGAGCATGATAAATATAAGCAGCCTCACCATTGCATTCAGACTTAAGAGCTAGAGAGAAGAAAATATTCAAAATCTGATGAACCACTGGATCGTGTAATGTGTTTATAATATTGTTATTGTATCCTTTATTACTTAAAAATACAGCCTTGCATCCCATGATTTCGTGTAACTGCTGCTACAAGTGTGACATATGTTTCCACTGAGCTATATGCTGTAAAAGAATGCATTAGAAAAAGGAAAAGAAAGAATAAATAAATAATAATGCATAACTTTAAAAAACTGTGCTGGACATACATTGCACAATCAACCATGACAGGCATTGTCACATCATGTTGCTGTGCCTAGCATAAGTACGAGGTCTAAGAGGGTGTAGTGATGCATTTGGCAAACAGGCAGAACTTCAAGCATGTACAAGAATGTATTGACTGTAGTCCAAGTGATCAAACAGTATCCAATGGGCCAGAACACCACACTTAACGTGAGTAAGATCAAAATGAAAATCTTCCATATAAACCTCTTTTTTTCCTCTCTTTTGATTGATGGATCTTTCTATTTACTACTGTCCAACTGGCCAAAAGACAGTGGTTTTGGCAGTACCTCACCAAATGTAGGAGAATCGTGTTCTAAGTAACAACCACAAAAAAAGCAACAAAGAATTTTATCGCAGTAGCATCTAGGTTGGGGATCATTTAAACTGGGTGTTTCATAAACAGCAGCGCTGAATCATTCCTGCTTTTTTGGAACTGTTTGTAGAGACAATGATAAGAGGTAGCAGAGAGCACAATAACTTGTTTGGAGCTACTTAGCAGGTCACTGCAAGAACAGGGAACAGGGGACAGAAATTATATTCAGGATTCCTACTTTGGTTTCCTAAAATGGGATTTTGGTGAAATTTTGTTACTTAATACCAAGAGATTAATCTACAATACCTATATTTAAAAGGTATGCTAGTCTTGGGGACTGAGTACCAGGAACAAACACTGTCTGGGAATAAAGCTTCTGCTTTACCAGGGTTGTTTACTGTCATCGACAGACTAACTTCGGCCCTCTTAATATCCTTATAAGTGTTCTGAAGACCTATAATCTGAAACCAATACAGTGCGTCACAACTAGAGTCTCACATCTTTCACATAACAACATATTGGATAAAATATTCACTCTGCAAGCAGGAGTCTTGGTTTTCATTTTTTCCAAAGCCTGGAAGGTTTCAAACCCCCATCTCTCACTTCTTGAGGACATAATTAACTGCTTGACCATAGACTAGTCTGAATGAGGATATTTCACATCTTTCTTTGTGTCTGAGTCAACGTGGATCCATGAATGTGGAGCCAAGGGACAGAAAGAGTGAGGTAGCACTGAGCGTCACATGTAGGGGCTGTTGGTTAGAGCAATCAGCTGGATGGCAGTTGCTCTCAGTTTTTGCCTTGCGCCTGGGATTATTACAGTTATAAAAGGTAAACCTCGGAAGTTTTCTTTCAGAACAGAAGTGAACAGAAGAAAGGAACAATAAATAATAGTAATAATATGTATGAGAATAAATAAGAGCACAATATAACGTGTGCAAGGTCTGCTATTACTTTCCTCAGAGCCCTGCTTCCTAACAAGCACATATTTAAATCCTGAAGATGCAGAGAACAGAAGTATGTATATTCATAAATGTAGCTATTGCTGGTACCTCCAACCCACAGACACTACAAAGCTGGTGTGCCAAATGTATGTCAGGGGTTGTAGGGAAGAAACAGTACTGAAGATAAGTGTGTGTGCATATGCGTTTGCATATATATTAGCCCAGAAAATGAAAAACACTACTTTCTAATTAAATGAGAGATTTTAGAACAAGTGGAATAACTGGAATCAGACCAGGTAAGAAATGTAAGTGGCACTGTAGTCACCTGAGATGCTTCTTCTATCTTTATTGTTTATTACTTAATATATAACATGCAGCTGTGTATACATGTACCTGGGAAAACAAACACTTGCTGGCTATTTATTACACCTTAGAAAGAAATAAAAAATTATTCCAGAATTACTGAGTGTAATCTGACATCATTTTTATTAATCTCATCATAGCTGCTTGCCTATTTTATCCAAGCTGTCTTCCCTGCAATGAGAATGGTAAACATCTCACAGTAGGGGACCCTTTATTTCATGCTTTCCTCAACTCCCTGGTCTTTGATGCTTATTGTAGTTTCCTGTTGAACACTGAGACACATAACAGGCATATTCTGCCAGAATCGCAAGGCTACTGTATCTTTCCATCCAGAATTCAGATCATGTTTGAAGTAGTTGGAAATTATATGACAGTGCCATTTCTGCCAACATATACTCATGTTTTGATTTATTTATTTTGTCAGAGGAGAGATGGATACTCATTACTGCACTTTGATTTTGCTTTGCCTTTTTCTGAGAAGAAAGTATGTTCTTCATAAAATCATGGAGTCATAGAATCATAACATCATAGAATCATAGAATGGTTTGGGTTGTATAGTTGATAGTTCTCCACCTGGACCATGTGTTTTTTAGTTATCCAAATACTAAAAATGTTAAAAAAATATGACTTTACATCTGGTTTCAGATGCATACCCATGTATTTAAGAAGCACAGATGTGTATGCAGTAAAATAAAGGGTGTTTCTGAATCTTCTATTGTTGTAATCCTTTCAACTCCTCTGTAACAACCTTTTTTCTTTATTAGTCCATATTCCCAACTATTGGCTTTACTGGCAACACTGCTCATGCCAGGGAAGCTGTGCTGATTTATACTGGCTGAGCAATCAAATATCTTTTTTCTAGTAACTGTATTCTGTTGGTAGATACTTTTCTTCCCCCCCACCCCCCCTTCCCTTTAGCTTACATTCCAAATTCATTTTTTCTTTTCCCTGAACAAACTTTTTTTATAGTGCAAATTCTGGCCATTGTAGTTTTATTAATTGCAGTGTTAATGTCACCCTGCATTCCTTCATGACAAAGGATAATGGAGTACTTTGTAGAGAGAGGCTTCCAGGTGAGCTGTCAGGGCTCCGGTGTGTGTCTGTGTGTCTTGTGGTATTATATTCTTCAGATGTTTAGACCTTTTGCTTAGTGAAACAAGTTTAATAGGCTTCATAATTCTTCAGGCCTGAATCATTATGATTTTACCCCAGTATAACATAGGTTTAGTTCTGTTGGCACCTTTAGTATTATTCCAGCATAAACATCTAGCTATGGTTTTAGTGAATTAGGTCTTTTATTTTTAGAGAACTTTGGAAAACAAGGATAGTGTGAACTTGTGGAGTTTGTGTCATTTAATTGAATATGTATGAGGAGAATTTAAAGTATCAACATTCAGTGCTAATCTGTAGAGTTTTCATTTAAAGTAATCTACCTATTTTTAAATATATGTTCCTCATTTAATTAAATATAAATTGAACTGGTAGTTCCAAAATAATGTAAGTAAAAATCCATCACTTCAATTCTCGTCCAGTATCTGCTGAAATAAATGTGCATCATGTAATCTACGTTATTATGTTTTCATAATAATAATTATGATGTTTGTTAATACATGTTAAACAAATCATCAAGTTAATATACTAAAATTAAAATTCTTGGGCATAAAACTAAGAATCTTGTTGACTTGGAGTCAACAGAAATGAAAAGTTGAAGTAGTTTGTAAATGACAGTTTCTGACAAAGATTGAATCATGTTTCTTTATAGGTTTGATGGCACATGCTCTAGATCTCGGGCAATAGATTAAAAAAATTGGTAAAATGGTAAGAATGGACAGCCTACAGGATCAGAGACTATTTTATTCCTTAAATATTGCTGGTGATGTTGTCCCCGAGTTAAAAGTGTCACCTTGGAAGCTGCCTAAACATATTGTTTTCGGTACCTTGTGTGACAGTAACACACTAGTACACAGTGAGGTGTGTTGTCTTTTCCATGAAATGGTTACCACAAGAGTAATAATATGCGAATGTTGATACTATTGCCATTTTTTAGATTATATCTGACACCTCCATACAGGCACCAAAAAATGTGTAGGAGGATAGGGATTCTAGTGAACGTGCCCAGCCAAGATTCTAGTCTGATAACAAAATAGAACAGTAGAACAACAGGGAACTTTTTTTTTTCATTCTGATATGGCTGTAACATATGAAAGAAAATCACACCCTTAGTTTCCTCATATGTGCCAATATCCAAACACAAAGTAAAGTTTGTACCATAGATTCACAATTTTTATGCTACATTATTTATCCAGTAGTGCCCTTCAGACATTATATTCACTGTCTCTCTCTATGAGAAACTTATCCATTTATGAGGGTTTATACTACCATCTAGTGTAATCTTTCTTTTTAAGAAAATATTGTCTTAAACATTAAAAAAAAACAGTTGCTGAACACACTCTGCTGAAAATACATTTGTCCATGTATTAGAAATAATGATCTTCCCTTCAGGTTAAATATTAGTTGAGATTATGATTTTAACTGGTCAGCATCGGAGACATGTTTTATTAATTACAGAAGCAAATTTGGATTATAGTGAAATGGTTGCCCTCCACAATCCTTAATTCAATTAGTGAAGAAATTGCCTGCCTTTACCGAGATAACAGAGGCTTAATTGGTGTCCCTTCCTTCCTTCAGTATTTTATATTAAAGAATGGAAGATTAATGTCTACCAGGAAAGGATGCAGAAATCAAAAAGCAAGATGAAGCTTCAAGCTATGTTTTAAATGCAGAGACCTGTTATTTGAGGCTTGAATTCAGCCGTGTCTGAATGAAGAAGCAGGAAAGATTATGTAATTGCTATATAACAGATATAAGGAGGGTTCTGGAAATCAGGTTTTTATCTTCCTAACTGATGCACATTCAGACTGGACCACTACAGTCCCATGAGAAATTCAGGTTAAATAAACGGGATGTGTTCTGAAGTAAGATGCAAATAGAGGGATGGGCTGAGTTTACTTGCTGACTGATTCATGACCAACAGCTCGTCCAAATCTAATAAATGTAATAGGAAACGTAACGTGGGGCCCAATCCAAGGTCTAGTTAAGCTTTCATTTGGCTTGAAAAGAACTTGTGTCCATTACCACATACCAATTAGATTAGTTTAGTTATGTTGTACCTAAGATTTGGAGTTGAGGGAAAAGAAGAGGAAAAAAAGAGAAAATAAAAATCACAACAGCAAATTACTCCAAATCACTATTCCTCTTCAAAACAGAGGGATAATGTCCTCCATCCTATATTTCAAATATCTGCCCCTTGCCATCTTTTTAGGGCTAGTATGTCATCAAGTTTATCATATCTAGTCATTCGGTCATTTTAGAATTTGATAACGATAAAATTTTTCTAGAAGAAACTTCCATCTCCTGGCTGTGACAGGTCCTTGATCATCCCCAGAAATACCTACCTTCCCAATGCTAATGTTGTTTTTGCTTACAGGTTTTTGACAAAGCTTAGTTTGCTGCTGCATATGTTATCAATTTGTGGAAATCTGGAAGGAAACTACAAAACCTGTGTCCAGCAATGAGGTTGCTCATCATCTTCCTAATATATTTCAAGGCATGTTCTGGCATTTTACCACTCAAGTGAACTTATTCAAATTCTTATTTTTCATCAGAAAGGACACATACTGTAACAATTGTATTTGTAAATTTTTACATCTTTGCTCTAAATTTATCAGCTAACTTAGGAGTTGATATATGTGGTAGCTTCTGAAAGGGAACTGCAAGACTGCAGTGCAATGGTGAAACTATAGAAAATGAAATAATTTGTAAGTGTGTAACTGGTAAATTCACAGTCTACCATGAGTTCTGCTTCATTTCATGCATTGCACGTTGTGGCAAGTTCAGAGTATTGAGAGGGTGGCACATGAAAACTGAAGAAGAAAAGGCTTCCTGACAAATTTTATTAACCTGCTGTGTTATTGGTCTAAAATGCAGATTGTGTTTCCTGTATGAAATTCTATTTACTGACATTAGAGAAATGTTTGAGAATTGACATTTCTAAGTGCCAACAAAACAGAGCAGCAATTTTACAATAACCATGAGTATAAATACAGACTGATTACACTGCATTTTACAGTAGATAACATTAAAGACAATCTGATAAAATGTATTTCAAATCATTGCAAATAAAATTAAATTTGGAAATTCCTTCATATGATGATTTTCAACAGAATATGTCCCTGTTAAACAATTTCTTTCCTTTTGAAAGGTGTTCAAAAGAGTAATTTAATGTCAGTAAGGTGGGTGTTCTGTCTTTAAAAAGGATTGTTTCTAACCCTTTAATTATTGGAGATTATCTTTCTTTTAGAAGAACTAATTAATGCCAAGGATTTTCTTCCCCATAAAACCTTAATTGGAAATGCTCTGAAATAAATGGAAATTGCTCCTTAAGACATTTGGTGTAATATTAACTCTGGGTTTTATGCTCCCAATGTAGTTTTATAACTGTTTTCCTTACACTTTTATTTTACTGGTTTCTCCTCTTTGCACCTTAGTAACACCTTTTATACTTCAAAATATATATATTTGTTTATAGATTCATTCAATTTATTTTAGTGTTCAGTATGCAAACTCCGTATTTGTCAATGTAAATACCAGAGTGCTGATTACTAAACCAGACCCCTTTGAAGTGGTTCTGAACTTACATGACAATGGTTGCTATTAAAAACTCACATATGAATGTGTGATTTCTATGGGACCTGATAGCGTTTTAGCTCAGTTCAGGATCATAGCTAAAAGCATAAACCTTGAATTAGTCCAGCTGAATGAGGGTTCATTCTCTAAATCATGTTTTTCTAGCTTTCTAGTTATCATATGGGTTTAGTTTCCTAGGGCCTTATACCAAGCTGTTCAAACAAAAAATGGTGAATCCTTGTGACATGAGGTGACATGTATCAACACAGAATTTTAAAGAATAATCATTATTACTCCTTTCAAAATGGAAGAGATCATTTATTTAAAAAAAAGATGACATACAGCCTTCTGTAGTGTCATTTCCTATAATTTCAAGTAAATGCCATGGTTATTATAGTACTTAGGAATAAAGAATGAAAAATTTGTAATGTATTCTTATTTTATAATCAATATTGTCAGCAGTTTAATTGATATATACCGTTATTTACAGAAAAATGGATATTGGAAATTTAAGTAACAAAGAAGTTAGAAAAAGTAATGGACGTGGTTTAGAGAGCTGTTTCAGGTGCTGCTGAATTCCCGAGCTTGTGATACAAGAACAATAGGACACACCAAAATTAAAAGGAGTAAAATTCAAAGCCCATAAAAGAAACATTTTTCACTCAAAATGAGAGTATGCTTTGTTACATCTTCCTAGGATACTACAGAAGTCATGAATGTTATTAGATTAGATTGGATGCTTGTGCAGATATTAATGATATTCAATTATCAGACTTAACCTTAATAAACATTGTAGAGTATTGTTATGGTTAGACATAATCATAACTAATAGCTATCTTTTGTGGTGTTCAGCAAAAGGATGTGCTCTTGGTCCCTGCTAGATACATGATAAGGGACAAGATAGATCTCTGAAAATTCTTAGTTCCTTGTGAAATTCAGAGAAGCATTCATATCTGGAAATGACACCTCAGAAGTAAACCAAAGATAAACCTTAAAGCTTTGGAATGAATAGAAGACAGGTTCTACACATCTATTTATGGCTAGATTTGGTCAGGAAGTTGCAGAAAAAAAACATAATTTATTACTTCTTTTTTGTGCAAAAAATACCTGTTTGTCAAAACCAAATTGTTCTGATGAAAAATAGTGCCAGTTTTATGAACTTCTCTGAAGCACAGCCTTGGGAAGCTGCATGGTTGCATGACATTCCACAAGGTGGGACAGTTGGAAGAGCAACATCATGGAGTATGTGCCTTCAGGAAAGCTCCACTACACATGCTGACCACAGCGTGGGGACCCCCCAGGCAGGCTTCCTAACTTTCAAGTCTAGACTCATAACCAGGCTGTTTTGTCACTGGATGTATTTTAGCTGCCCTGTTCTGATATTCATAGGAGGGAGGGGTTTATGAAAAGTGCAAGATTACTGTATTATTCTACCCCTCTTTTGTTCTGATTAAATATTTGAGACAAATTTTATCTAAACCCTTCTATTTTGTATTTTTTATCCTCTTCTGTCTTTTGTTTCAGTAACTGTATGTAATAGTATATCTTAGTCTTGTATCACTCCAAATAACAGAAATATCTTTTTTACTCTGTTAATAGACAACAGCTGCATCCAAGAGGTGCTTTTGCAAGTATACAAAACTCTTAACTTCAGGGAAAACACGGCTAGATTGATACAATGGATATGTCTTTAATTTGCATGTTCAATATGCAGCCAACAAAACCCAGCTAAAGCATAAGAGGATCTCTTTATGCTGACTGATATGATATGGAATTGCACTATGTATGATGCTACTGCGTATTGGACAGAATTTCTCAGTCAAATCAGATATGCTTAGTAATGTTCTCACTAGGTCTTTTGATCCTTTGTTTCTATTACAAGTTAATTTGAAGAAGGGTGTTGCTAAAGCACATGGGATCATAAAGAAAGAATAAAAGGAGGTACAGTATTTATTGCAAAGACATTGTCAACTTTATATATACCAAGACAGTGGAAAAGAAACAACAAAAAAGAGAAAAGTGTATTCTTCATATAAATAAGCCAAATGGTAAATCCAGGATGCGTGAGTGCTATATTAGAACAATGATTAACCTGCTTTGTGGGTCTGCTGACCCTGCATGCTTGGATGTTAGAAAGCTGGAAATTGAATACAGACACCGAAAGAAGGGAAGGATGGGGGAACTCATAGGTGTTCACTGCTGGGAGTCTGTAGAACATGCATTAAGCCACATATTGTAATAATTAAGGCATCTCTTTGAATCACTTTCAAAATTTAAGCAGATCCAGAGGACATAGTGAGAGAATTAAGAACTAATTACATTAAGGCAGTGAAGATCAATTGCATGTATGTTGGTAGCTTCACTTTATTGTTGTCTTAATTTGACGAAGCCAATCATAATAAGGAAGGATAAAAGGTAGTTAACCTAATTCTGATTACAGAGTCCCTGTTTTTAGTGTCAGATAAAGGTTTGTCAGCATTTCGACAATAATCTTTATCTTAAGAACTTTACATTTGTACAGTATGAATTGCCTGAAACTAGAATTAAGCATCCAGGTTTCTTATATGTAGGATGGATATCTTTGACCTAATTAAACAAAGGCAAAAAAAATTGCTCTTCAGGCCTTTAAGCTACAGTTTCCAAAATGGTAACAGCAGTATCTGGACAGGCACCAAAATCTAAATAGAAGCTATATACATTTAAGTGAAATATAATTTAGATAAACTTATGGCCATTTTAACTATTCATTTTTTAACATCAGACTAAATATGACTTTTAATCAGAATAATTCTATATAGATAGATTTTTTAGTTTATGCTAAAAATGTCTTTGCATTTGTATTTGTACTTCTTCTGCAGTGCCCAATTTTACTATTTTAGTGTTAAATAGTAAATCAGTCAGACATCATTTGGAGTAGTCAGTATCATTCCAGTACTAATATGCTGTTTTGTATATGCCTATGTACTAGTGTACATCTGCTTCTGTCTACGTGCCATTACTTATGTCCAAAGGAAATGAAAAACAGGAGGTGAGTTTGCTCCAGATCAGCTGTGGAACCCATTCATAGGTCCAACAAATCACATGTGCTTTGTCTGCCTGGTACAGTGCAGACCTGGATCAGAGCTGGCCTATTTAAAAGTGTAGTGATAAAATAATTTAAAAAAACAAAACCAAAACCAACAAACCCAAACCAAACCAAAAACAGCAAACCAAACAAAAAAGTAGGTCAGCAGCCACACTGCTAAAATAGGTTGGCCTATAGCTCGTGTCAGCTTTTGGCACCCTAACTAGCTTATATAGCTCTCTCTTCAGACATGTTTACATGACGCTTGTTTACATGGTATCAGTGCACTTATTTCTTTATATTTAAGTATAACTCCTAGTAAAGAAGACACAATACGTGCATATTACATATGTAACAGGTATGTCATGAAGTTTAATTGTTTCATCAAATGTTTTAATACCCTCTAATGGAAAATCCTATGTGGATAGAAATTAAAAAAGAAAATTACTATAAATATAGTTACTTTTTATGTAACTTTCAACTGCATAAAAACTTTTCAGTAGATTTGAAGTTGGTGTTTGTACTACTTGTGCGATAGTATATCAACATATAAGCCTGTTTATGGCTCGTCTCCAGTGAAAAATAATGATGTCTTTCAAATACTTTTAGGACTTAGAAATTTTGGGGAACTAATTCCTATAAGGAATACCCAACCTGTACCTTGTATCACATAATCAAATTTTTATACACAAAAAGATTTGACTGGATGGAAGGGAAACTGGACAAAAAAATCACTAAGAACCAGCAGGATATTGGCTACTGTTTTGTGTGATGCAACATTTTACTCTGTCCATGCAGAACCAGCCAGAATGTTCTCACCTATTTTTGTTTCACTGCTACACATTAAAAATGAAATCCATATTCTACGTAAAAGGAGAGTTATTCTCCTTTAATTTAGCAGAAGAAATCAAAAGAAGAATCAAACAGAAGTTTAGAAAATGAAGTAACATTTCATTTTCATATGTTTAACTGGGAATAGGAGTAATTTTGTGATTTGCTTCATGTTTTAAATGATTTTTTTCTTTGAAATGCAAGCTAGTTATTCTTTTTTTAATTCAAATGATAACATACCAAATCTGATTTTAAAAACATCAAGAGAAGAACATTCAAAACTTTTTAAAATCACAGTTTGTAAAATATTGTCGATATCAATTTCTTATCTGGATTGAAAAAATGAGAATGTTTATATGTCTATCTCAAATATTGTCATACTATACAAATATCATCTTTTCCACACCATCATGCTCTGCTCACGTGTTCTGTATTTGTACCCTGCTTAGATATATTTTCTCTTAAATCAGGTCTCCTGTATAAATACGCTTATGTTTTCCTTACTTGTTCATGAGTATAGTTTTTCTGTTTAGTTTCCAATACACTAAATTCTTTTCAAGACCATCCTGTTAGCTAATTCATTGTGGACAATGTGAAGATCAAATACAAAAATGGAATTTATACGACAATGAATATTCTGTTTTAAAATGTAAATGAAAATTTCTGGGATTGTTAAGCACTTTGTTTTTCTGAAGAAGGCAACACTGATAAGAGCTAAGCTTCTTTGCAAGAACACCTAGAAACACAAATCCCTGCAAACCAAAAAGGAATGGACCTAGCAATGTGTCCATCATCTTTCATTTAAGGTTTTTCTAAGATCGTGAAGAACAAATAGAAAAATAAGGTATACAGCTTCCAGCTTATTTTTCACTTAAAAATAATTTTACCAAAGAAGAGGAAGGTGCATTGCTATTTTTATCTTATTAATATTTTATAATACACATATATATTGAAACAATATTTCAATGTTTTAATATTTAAAGTTATTACAGTCAGTGTTCTTTCTGATTTTATTATATAAAAGAGGAATTTTAGCTTCTGACACCCACCATACAATACCAGCTCACCAGGAGTAAACATGAAAATCTTAAATAGAAATTAAAACACAAAGAAAATAAATTCTGACACTAACAGACTTTTCAGAGCTGCCACTTTTAGTCTTACAGATAGGTGAAGTGTTTCTTATCAAGTACAAATTAATGTCTATTTAAAACTGTAATTGATGACTTTGTACTTGATGCTGTAAAAAAGTAAATTTTTGCTCATAGTGAATAAATACTGTGGCATTTATATTGTTGTTTTTTTTTCTTTTGCTCTGAATGATCCCAGCCATGCATATTGTGATTATATAGACTGTATGTGTCTATATAGAGGAATCACTTTAGTCTTGACTGAAATGAAGTCACGTTCAGGGTGGAAAGATTCAGCTTTTTTAACAACAGTCTACTCAAAAATTTAAGAAGAGAAACCCCAAATCCTATTGAAGTTGCATGTGAAAATCTATAAGGATATAACTGGGATTACAATTAAAAAGAAAGATGCTTAAAGCTAGCTTTCAGAAGAGGGTAGCTATAACTTGAGACCAGTATGGATAAGAGCAGTATGAATTTCAGAATAAAAAGAAAACAAATCTGACTAATCACATCATCTTTTCTAACCTGGCTGAATAGGATAGCTACAGAAAGCATAGCTGATCTCTGATGAGCATTTACTAAAACCTTTCTACAACTGCCAAAATACATTTTTATTTGGCCAATATTCCAGAAAAAAGGCAAGCAATGACATAATGAACATTAATAAACCCATCAAACCATATACTCTTTAGGTTTCCTGTGGCACAAGTAAGAAAATGCCAAGACAGGTCTTACTTTCCGTCCTCAGCTTGTGTTGCTGTGCCTGGGTTCACCTTCCCATCCCCACCCCTGACTTTCTCCACTGTGTGATTTAAGATCAGAGTGCCAGCCTTAATTCTGAATTTCCTGACTTTTATGGTTTAAGTCAGTCCCTTAATGTTATCTAAACATACTTTCTTGGTATTTAATATAAAGAAGCTTTGGTTCTGAAATAGAAAGACTTTGATCTGCTGGCACTAGAAGGGGGGCTGCTGGGGGAATGGGGTGTGATTTCCATTATTTTCTAGCTCTTTCCCACTGTGGTACTTGTGATACAATTTTCCTTTTTTTTTTTTTTTTTTTTTTTTACCCCACTACCAAAGATTTACTGCAAAGACCACTAGAACCCTGTCACATGAAGGATAAAACTGACTTTGCCAGACTGCCATCAGTGATTTTAGTTTGTTTCTTTTGTGAAAAGAGTGTATCTTCATTATTAGTGTGAAAACATTACATTTAGACATCTTTTACCCCCAGTTCTTCAATATGGAGTTAAGTATGATGATCTCTGCTTCAATTTACTCAAGTTTTGGTTTAAACATACTCTCACTGACATTACAATGATGTATGTGTCAACACGGATGCCTAGACTAGCAGATATCAGATCTGGCATGTCCATATGTTACCCCTAAGTGATGCATAGCTCAAGTTTGGAAATTACAGAGCAACACCTCTGCTAGCAGGCAGTACCTGCTCGGAAGCAATGATTAGTGTGGGTGCAGCACTGAGCAAGTGGAGACAAAATTATGCCTGAGTTGGGGTGCTTCTGCTGGGATTATAGGTAGCAGATGCAAAGTCATTTGTGGTGCCTGTGCCCCTGTGAGGCCAAAAGGCATGAAGTGTTATCACTTGAAGTCCTGGAAATATGTAAAAAATGGTCCAAGTGAGAGAAAATGAAGCAGGGAGGGTTCCATACGGAATAGCTTCTAAAACCACAAAACGCATTGCAAGTAAGGAGAGACCTAAATGCTGTGTTTTCAGCTTCCTTTGCTGAAAAGAGCTTTCTGAACTCCATGGAAACATTGAAAAAGATAATTATCACCCTCAGTGATTGAGTGACATGAAAGGAATTAAAAAAAAATCACTTATTTATATGTCAAAACGTCCATCACAGTCGGTTGGTATGGGAACATAATGTCTTTCTTTAGGAAATGAGAAAGTGCTAAGACAAAATATCTGTTCACTGAACACTGGATGAATATGTGTTTTCAGAGAAGTTACTCTGAATTTACAGAAATTAGAAAAAAGAATCCAGTCTACTGCATTCGTTTCTTGTTCTGTTGCTGTAGGTGGAAGAAGGACACCACAAAGGACTCAAAAAAAAGGTGACACGCATTCATAACCATCAGAAAACAGTCCATGACTACCACCCACAAAATGAGCAGAAACTGCCAAAACTAGGGGAAAAGGAAATAGGAAAAATAAGACTACAAAGCAACAAAACTACCTGGTTAGGGCTACCAAAAGAATGAGAAGCTTCTTCTGTAGAAGGTCAGCAAAGATAAGAAGGTCATAACAGAAAGAAATTTTACTAAATACCATGCAAAAGAAAAAGTAAACCGAAAAAGTAAACCCTGCATTTGGTTTGCCAGACAGGAATGAGATGTAAGATTATAGATGGCAATGTGCTTAATTATAAAGGCTCATCCATGAGTAGCTGTCTTTGATAAAAATAGAACTTTATATGTATCTTCAGGGCTCACACCAATATCAGATACAAACAGAAAAGGGCCTTTTATTTTGTGAAAACTAAGTGTTTTTGCAAACTCTTAATAAGTGGGTCCTGAAGCAGTATCTGGGTTGATTAGACAATGAAGAACAGTCATCACTCAGTTGATTACCAGTGGCTCAGAAGATGAACGATTAGAGTTATAAATGTTTGATAGCTGTGATCAAACAGTGGGCCTAGATAAAACAGAATAACAGAGAGACGGGGAGAAATCTTTAGTGTTTGCTGAAAATGTTTTTTAAAGAACTTAATCCCCAAGCCCACTTACAGAAATCTGGATGCCTCTTCCTGTGAGGAAGATCCTAAGCACTGCTGTAAATCTAGCTCCTGGGGCTAACAGAAGGATACCTGTTTCTCACTTTAGTCAGCAATATTTTTTTTGAGCGTAGGGAACAAAACACTTGAATTAAGTCACACGGTCACAACACTGAAAGTTTCAGAGTGAAACAATTGCATTCTCAAAAATAAAAAGTCTCTAAAACAAATGTTCCAGGAAATGAAAAAAGTGGTTTGGCACTCTCAGAGACAAATTGCAGGTTTTAATGAAAAGAGTAGTCACAGATGTTCCCTATTCTTCCCCCTAAACAGTCACTAAATTTTGTGAGATGACTTTTGAACTGAAATCAGTTGCAGTCTGATATCTAGCATAGTCATACTTTCACAGTGTTAAGTTGCAGTTGGATAAAAATACAAAGGCTAATGTGCCATGTAGAAAGAAGCCAAAAACCTATTGTTAAATTTTTTGCAATGTACACGTTTATGCATATTTACAGCCTAATTTACTACAATGTGTTCCTGCACTGACTTTGTACTGTGTAAGAGTTCCCTCTACTGGCTGAGCTACTGGAGCTGTTTTTCATTTCACCGGCAGCTTGCTGTCTGATTCAAAAGGGTTCGGGATTCGATTCTGACAACTTTTCTTGCAGGTTCTCTGAAACTCTACAACAGTTTCATTGAATTCCTTAGGAACTGAGGAGCCTTCATTAAAAAAAAAAAAAAATAAAAAATGTACGCATCCCAGCAGTATAGAGCCTAAAATAGCTTACAGACAGTACGGTGGTGACAGAGAGTTCCTAGCCAAAACTGATTGACCAAAATAAAATTCAATAAGTAATTGAATATACAGGTAATTGAAATAACAGGAACAATTTAAGCAGCAGGATTCAGTGTATTAAGTTAATTTTCCAGACCTTTAAAAGGGTCAAGTTACAAGACTTACATCATATAATACGTTACAGAGATAGGGTTGTATTCAGGCTGCTCCAAAAGATATTCTCATCAGCCTTTTTTATCCGACCATCTTACAGCCGTGCAAGAGGTGAAAGGATCTGAAATGAAGATATTAGTATATAAAGACTGATTCTTCTCTATTCTTCTTTCAAGGTCCACTGATTAAATCCCAGGATTCCCTTGCTTAGTAAAATTGGTTATTCGATCTTTATTCACACTGGGCACGATACTTTTATATACGACTAATGACAGTTCCTGAATCCTCCCCAAGAAATATATACTCTTGCTGCGCTTACACTTTGAGGAAGCTGAGCAAATCCACTGTGCCTATGTCATTTTTACCTTAGAGTGAAGAAATCTTTCTTGACTCCTCAACAAAGGCAATTGGAATGACTCTTAAATTCTTCAAAATCTGGACTCTATGAAAGACAGTAACATTACTAAGGGAAAAAAGTGTGAGAAAACCAGTTTGAATATCAGAGAGAAAAGCAACAGAGCAGACTGTCATGCCCCTCTCACTAGTAAACTGGAGACAGAAATTCTTCTAAAAGGAAAGGCTATCCTTCCTTTTTTTCAAGCTGTTGTGATCAGAAGAATGCTCAAATATTCCCATCGTGAAATCAAATGAAGATATAGTTGTAGAAACACTACAGGACATAGGTGCAAGACAACGTACCCCATTTAGAGTGGAATAGGCCTAATATTTCTTTTTAGGGGGAAAAGACAGATGTTACTATGTTACTATTTTTTTCCCCATGCTATGGCCTCAGGAACTCCTTTCTCACTGGAGAAAAGTGAGGGTGGCACACAGAGTCAAAATTGCTCTGAGCTGTAACTTTTGTTGCCATGATATTAGTTGAGAACTCAAAAAAAAAAAAAAAAAAGAGTTTGGGAGTTTAAATCATTGGGACAAAGCTTTGAACTCAGACAGACAGCTTTCTGCTACAGTTCTTAATGCTCTATTTTTATTTGAAAGCAGACACCCTCAAGAATCTAAAGCATCAACCATAAACACCAAGATACTGAGTTTATGTTATAATCTGACCTAAGGACACCTGTGCACCTGTTGCAAATGTAAGGATATACTTTTTATTTATGTACATTTATTGAAATGTAAAATTCTATGGAACAAATTCATACTTTTTAACATACCAGTAGTCCCACTTTTCAGATGGAGAACCTACAGGACAGGAAGGTCTGTTCATCTCACGTATTGCATCTCTAGATCAAGATGTTGCCTTGCTATCACATGAGTGTGCCATGGAGTGTATGTCTTTCTCTTGCATGGCTCCCATAGGGCAGCTCGAAACCGAAATTTTACGTTAAAGTCAGTTTGCTGTCTGGTTACAGGTTAGTCTATGCAACCTAGACAGCAAGAATGAGAGGGATCCACAGTGCAATGATCTCCCAGATTCCACAGGACATTGGTTTAGTTGTGTTTTATTATTGTTTCAAGGTAAAGCAATTGAAGTTTGACTAAAATATACTTTTCTTTCTTGAAAGACAGTTAGACCAGGATATACTATTAAATATAGTAAGACTTAATATCAGAAGTGAAATAAAACATGAACTTAAAAGAGTTTCTCACCGACTGAGGTAGAAGTATTATTTTATACTGCTTTGCTTGTACAATCATAGTTTATGCAGTAGGAGAGCTTTACCAGTTCTGGTTAAATCAAACAGTACATAAGGTATAATGCATCTGTCATGGTGATTAGAAAGTGCTCCAAACATGCAACTTCCCCCTCTCCCAAGAAATGAAAGACAAAAATACATTCTTGTTCATGATAAGCTTTATCATTAATCTCTATTGTAGTGCCTCGAAACCCAGCTGAAGTTGGAGCCCCATCATGCTACTCTAATACAGAGACGTAATAGCAATGGCAGGTCTCTAACCCAAACATTTTGCAGTTTGCAAAACAGTCAGTGTACGATACAAAATTATAAATAAAAATCATTCTAAAAATGATGTAAGCATTATTCCCGTTTTACACAAGGGAAGCACATAATGCAAGAGAGTTGAAGTGAAATGCAAGAGGAGTGCTGAAGTGAGAAAGAAAACTCATTTGCACACACTACCTATTGGACCAAAGTCTGTATGGAAGAAGGCTACACAGCCGAAAAACAGCTGACACAAACCACTGGGCTCTTTGCACAGTTTAGGAAAAACATTTGAAGTCAACACAGGAGCTGAAGTCAGATTTTTCAGGACACAGTTCATTAACATTCCTTAAAAATAAACTTTTACAGTCAAATGCTTTTAGCTACATACCCTGATACTAGTTCTGTTTGGACATCCCAAATTATAAACATCAGTAAGCTCTGGATACAGCTGAAATACTCTAAAAGAGAAGAATACAATGAAGTCAGGAGAAATTGTGTTTCTCTCCTGACCCACCATACATGCGCATAGCCACAAACTATTAGACTTTCTGAGAAACACCTGATCCAGCGTTGCTGGAAGTGTGCCTGAGGGCACGCTGTGCATTGAGGCCTGGAGAAGCTGCTCCTGGTGCACTGGTGGCCTGGAGAAGCATTTCCTAGGAGAAATGGTAGTGAGTCTAGTTTGGAGGAGTTTTGTGGTTCTTAACAAACCATTTAGACATACTAAAGAAAGTCCTGGGAGCTGTAATACGAAAGCCTGCTGTGATCTGGAGAACTCTTTTTGTCTTTTTTTTTTTTTTTTTAATGGTTATGTGGTTCATATTCAAGAAAAATGAGTAAGTGTGGGCTGCATGATGGGTAAAATGGGAGGCCAAATAAAATGAGATAAGAGTCAGCTATGATTAAGAGTTAAACAGGAAAATACATTGTAGATCATTTCTTTGCTTAATATTATTCAACCATCTGCAATGTAGTCAAATAATGAACCCATTTCATTTGTGAACAAATGTATTTATCAATTAGTGAGGGAAGAGCAGGAATCAAATAAACAATTCACAAATATTACTTATCCAGCTCAGGAGCAGAGAAGGATTTTTATGTTGAGGAATATCTGTCACTGAATATATTGTTATAAAACAAATAGAGAACATAGTGCAGATAATTAGAGGACTGTCCTCTGGAAATGGCCTTCACTCAACAAATACAAATCCTTGACATCTTTATTGTCTTAGTGAACTTAGGCAAATACTCACAAAAAAATGAAATAAAAGATATTTATGAGAAATTAAAGGGAGGACAGAGCAAGAAACCTAAAACAGATGTTACTTTGAACAAACGTATTTTATGAGACTCTTCCCACTAGATCAATTAATCTGAGAGAATCAGTGATGGTGTACTGCTGGTGTTAACCACAGCAAACAGATACAAAACTGAAGATCATTTTTATCTCTTTTTGACAGCAGCATCTGGCTCCTTGGCAGGTTTTGTTAACCTTTGTGTTGACATCTTCAGCAATGCTTCCTTATCCATCAGTGTCACAGGAAACCACTGCAAACTCTGACCAATTACAATCATTATCCTTAAAACTCACTTTTTGATTTGATAATTTTACCTTTTTTTTTAAATTATATTTTTAAAAAATTATATCCCAGGGCAGATTTCGATTACAAATATAAAGGAAGGAAACTGTTACAGAAACCTTCTACATGCATTTACATAATTTCCAGACCTCTCATCAGCAGAGCTCTCAAACAGATGTATAAATGTACAAATGTGTCTTGCAAACATACAGTTGCGTGTTAGTCTCTTATGCTTACCTTTTCAACAAGCTTTTGTTCTTGAATGAATATAGATGGATTCAAACATATATTTGCACACTTTTCAGAATTAAGGCCACACAATTAGTACTCCATTAATGAACATTAGAGGGAAGGAACTGAAAATTGTAAGCCATCAATGAATTTTCAAATTATTTGTAATATAAATGCAGTTTGTCTCCAATCAGTAAATAAGCAAACAAACAACCATATACTTTGCAAATCACCCATCTTTGAATAAAAGAGGGCCCACTTCTAAGTAAAAACATTTTCTCTCAAACACTCTTTTTACTTTTCTTTAAAAATAAATAAAGCTCTATTTTTGAAGGTGTAAAATCACAGGCAAATAGTTATGTTTCTCTTTAAACTGAACTGCAGAGCTGAAAGTGAACCTGAAATAATCACCTAGAACATACTCTGCTACATCTAGTCCTTGAGTCTACCACTAAAAAGAATTATCAAACTCTGATGAAAAACAGTATACCAAGAAAAGCCTCCAAACCAAACTGTTTGTTCACAAAAATTCTAAATTCCACGGGATGTTTGTTCCAGTTTTGGTACATTTTCCAACTATATACATTGCTAATCTAAAGTTCTCTTGATTCTGATACTTCCTTTCTTACGTGGGACATAGATATCACAAGACTTCTCTAATATCCCTGTTTAGTCCTCTCCTTTGTATACTAAACCACTACAATTCTTTCAGCTTCCCCTCAAATTTATGCTCACCCAGTTTAAAAATAGAAACAAAAATAGCAAGTTAGCCACTACTGGCTGCACTAATGTTAAATAGAAAAGCATAACTGGTTTCTGTGTTCCAATGAGATCCATAATAGTAATTTGAAACATCATTTGTTTCACAGCTATCTCAATGTCTGCTATAGCCCAATCACTTTCCTGCAGGGCTGCTTCCTAGCCAGTTATTTGCCAGTTTTAAAAACGTGCATTTTTTTTTTTTCTTTTTAAGTGCAGCACTTTGTCCTTTGAAATTAATCTTGTTGGTAGCAGCTTATTTCTCCAGTTTCTCAAGATCATGTTGGAGCCTAATCCTGGCCTTCAGCTGCCCTCCATTTCTTCTGAGTTTGATGTCCTGCACAATTTTCCTGTGTTTACCTACTTTTTCTTCATCCATTTCTTTAATTAAAATATTGAATAAATCTGCATGCCAAGTACATGCCATGTAGAACAGAGTCACAGAATGCTTGAGGTTGGAAAAGACCTCTGGAGGTCACCTAGTCCAACTCCCCTGATCAAGCAGAATCACATAAAGCCGGCTGCCCAGGACCATGTCCAGACAGCTTTTGAATATCTCCAAGGACAGAGACTCCACAACCTCCCTGGACAACCTGTGCCAGTGCTCAATCATCCTCGCTGTAAGAAGTGTTTCCTTGTGTTCAAATGGAACTTCCCATGTTTCAGTTTGTGCCCATTGCCTCTGGTCCTGTAGCTGGGCACCACTGAAAAGAGTCTGGTTCCGTCTTCTTTGCATCCTCCCTTCAGGTATTTATATACATTGATGTGATCCCCCCTGAGCCTTCTCTTCTCCAGGCTGAACATTCTCATCTCTTTCAGCCTTTTCTCATAGAAGAGATGTTCCAGTATCCTTAATCATTTCAGTGGCTCTTTGTTGGACTCCTTCCAGTAGCTCTGTATTTATATCGTACTGGGGAACCCAGAACTGGAACCAGTACTCCAGGTGTGGCCTCACCAGTGCTGAAGAAGTGGGAAGGATTACTTCCTTTGGCCTGCTGGCAAGACTGCTCCTAATGCGGCCCAGGATACCATCAGCCTTCTTACTGGGGCAAGGGCACATTGCTAGCTTATGTTCAACTTGGTGTCCACCACAACCCCCAGGTATTTCTCTGACAAGGTGTTCTTCAGCTGGCTTGCCCCTAGCATGTCCTGGTGCATAGAACCCTGCTTGATCTGTTCTTCCAGGCCAATCATTGACAGGTCTCAGAAAGCATTTTTTAAAATATTTGTTTCTTTTCCCACACTGTTACTCCGTTAAACCACATTTTCCTCATTAGTTTATAGCAGCATCACATGAGCGAGTATCAAAGACTCTTGCTAACATGGAGATATACAAGATGCCTTTATCCACTAGGTCGGTTACCTTTTCAAAGACAAAGTAAAATTGACTTGACTTGTGTTTGACAGGTCCACGTTGTCTATTTCACATCACTTTATCATACTCCAGGTAAGGAAAAAGAGTGAGAAAAAGCAGAGGGAACACCAAGGTCGGAGGAGGAGATGCTCTGTGGCAGAGCAGATATTCCCAAAGGGACTGCGGCTCTCAGAAGACCCAAGCCAGAGCAGAAAAGAGTGAGAAGGAAGGAGAAGCAGAGAGAAACCACTGAGTCCTGATCCCAATACCTGTACCACTTGCCACACTGAAGGAACTGAGTGAGAGCTGGGGTGGTAACAAGGCAGTAGGAGAGATGACTGGCGTGAAGGAGTGAATCAGAGAATAGAGAAGTATTTGAAAAGAAGTGGGGCTGGGAGTGAAGTTGAGCCTGGCAAAGGGGGAGAAAGGTATTTTTTCTGTAAGTACGTTTTTTAACATTTGTCTTTTTTGTTTGTTTGTTTCCCAATACCCAAATCAGTAATTTCATAGTTATGTTATTTGGCAATTAATTCAGCTAAATTCCCCAAGTCAAGTCTCTTTTGTCCATGACAGCACTTGGTGAGTGATTTCCCTGTCCTTATTTTGGCTCATAGGTTTTCACACTCCTGTTCCTTCCATTTTCTCCTCTGTCCCACTGGAGAGAAGGGAGTGAGTGAGCAGCTGGGTGGGTGCTGGGCTGCCAGCCAGGGCCAACCTACAACAAGCACTCCATGTCTGAAAATGGGATAATAACAGCTGATCATAGTATCCCTGGATGGCACATACAGAGCACATACATACGTTTAGTGCTGTTTTATCCCTTGGTACCTACAGAGAGGTACACCATCACTCTCACCCCCTGCACATGGAGCTGTAACATGCAAATTACATTAATGCACTGGAACATAACTACTCCATGATACCTCCTTTCTGCCACCTCTGGTGGCGACAGTCCAGCCACTTTGTTGTGTTTTTTTTTATGCCTTAACAGAATCCTGGAAAACACAGCATAGAGAACAATATCTGTCTGATTAGGCTGACCGTGGTATCAACCGTGATATTGTGAGGTAAGACATGCATGTCACCCTGGCAGACAACCCAGTTGCTGTCTTGGTGGCGCCATCCATCTGGACATCAAAACATTGCTCTGTTTCAAAGCATTGTGGTAAGCTGGGGGAAACAGCTTAAACTCTTCCTTTTTATCTTCTAAAAGCAGAAGGGTTAGGAAAGATATCGTTATACCAGATAGGTTGTCTGTGATACCAAATTCCTTAGGAATAAAATTGCATATTTATCTTGATCTCTGAAGTACCTGGTGTACTTTGTGTGGTATATAAATATCGCTAAGGTCATGTTCTATTACATCCCATCCTAAAACTAAGTACCAAACCTTAAATTGAATGGCTTGTTGATGAGGTCTAAATGTAGTCTAATGCCAATTTGCCAGTGAGCTGAAATGTTTCTGAATGGCTTGGCATGGAATCTAAAAGTGCATTGAATTTGCTTTGATAATCACAATGTAAGCATACTGGCTTTCCTTCATTTGCTCTCAAACTGAGAGTTGCTTTCTTGAAACTTAGTGGCAGCATTAAAGTATTTAAAGCCAAACGTATTGGACAGTTTTTCAGGCCTTTTGTGAATGATTTAAAGGTTACAAATAGAGGCAGAAAAACACTGTTTCATCACCAAATCACCAATATCAAAATAATGTAAGAGTGGAGGACAGAAAATCTGTCCAGAAGCAATCTAAGTTGGCTGATGCTAAGCCTCAGGTTGTAGCTGATAGTGTGCGCATATATGTATTTGTGTGTTCACATGTTTTCCCCCAAGGGGAAACAAAGAAACTCACCCTGCGGTTCTGCCTAGATGTTACTTCAAGCAACTGTGCTATATTTTTGGCAGGAAAATGTAAAAATGGAAAAGGACAGATTGTTTACAAAAAGAAAGCAAACAGAAACAAGATCCATTTATACTGGGCTGAAAATGACATAGACTTGCTGATATACAGGGCCCTCGCTTTGTAAAAGTTCAAGGTAGCTCATGGTATCATATCTTAATGAAGTGAACTGTGCAAATAAACAGCCAATCGAGTGGTAACCACAGGGCATGAACTGGAAAGGTTAGACTTGACTTGAGGATACTGACTGATTAATAGGAAAACAGAAATCTTTCTCTACAGAAGGTCTAAATAACTTTTCCCCCAAAATACGTTGTTTTTCCCACATGCACAAATGCACTTTTTGGATTTTTTTAAATAAAAGCAAATCCGGCAAATGTTTTATCCGTACTGTCCTGGACCCTGTGCAATTGGATAAGGGCTCGGAGTCAAGTTGGTAGTAATGAACCAGCAGAATGGTTCATCATAGAGGAAAGCAAAACCCGCTGCATGCCGGGTTTCTCAAACTCTTTTAATTTCTTTAATAGACTCCTAATCCCTACAAGTCCTACCCAATATAGCCTAAGAAATTTTCTTCCTTTGATAAATGTTCATTCTATTTTGCACAGCTAAATGTATGCAAAGAGCTGTACCAACCAAGTTCTGTGCTAATCTAGTTTAGACTGACAGCATGACCTTAACTGTTTTACTTAATACTTTTTGTTCTCCACTGTCCACCTCTGTTGATAGACAGACTCATGTGTTACTTTACCTATTCATTCTTTAATGCTACAGTCACACCACATCTGGAGAAGTGCCACATAAGCAAAAGTCTAAATGGCTCCAGTTCCACACAGATCATTAGAATTAGTTTATCATAAGAATATAAGTTGGCTCTGCGTATGTATTTGTACAATACCTAGCACAAGAAGATCTTTATCCTATTAATGGGGATATTAACATTAAACACATGAGAAGTCTTTTTACCATTTTTAAAGCTTGAAAGCATAGCCAATAGAAAGAAATGAATGTTGGAGTTATTGATAAGTTATGACAGGAATATTTGCCCCTGATTCAAAGATTCAAGGAAGCGTTTTCAAGACAGAAACAGTCAGCAGAATTAGTTGCTATCTGAAAATTACAGAACAATTTAGCCTGGGAAGAGGTTCTGGAAAGCATCTGAGCTGAGGTCCAGCTCAAAGCAGGTACAATCTTAATCTTATATTTTACTGCTTCCTCACACTTTAAAAGTTGTGTGTACATACATGCACATGTACATATGCAAAGACTCTGACTATAGAATGAGAAACAGAAATAATACTTATTTGAACTTTCCTGACAGTCTAGCGCACCACGTAGAACTGACTGCTTAGACTGAAGTTAATCCTTTGGTGCGATCATTCTAGACATTGGTTAAGGTACAATAATGAGGTCAGTTGGAAGCTTCTGTTGTGTCTTTACTGGAGGCAACTAAAGGATAATTGGTCTGTAATTGCTAAATAGGGCATTTTTACATATGCATAAAGCTACAACAAATATATAACTTTTAAAGATACAATATAAAAACTGCTGAGAAAGAGACAAGAATCACAAATAGATGTACTTGTATTACAAAAGCTTGGTCAATGTGCTTCAGCAAGTAGCTCAGGTTTCTGTATTTACTGAGGAAAATGATGGGGAACTGAAAAATGAAAGGCATGCATAATCTAGTTACAGCTGACTTAGTCTGCAATGTCAATGGTAAAAAGTGTGAAAACTGTAGCGGACTGGCAAGAAATTAGAGACATTCATGAATGGAGCTGACTGCTGATACCCACTCCTGTCTTTGAAAGAAGTATTACTGTTTCAGCAGTGGGAAAATTATTTTTCAGTCATGTATAAGGAAGAGGTTGTTGGATTCAGGAAGAATGCAACAAGGGTCATGCTGAAAATGTGGAAACCAAATTCATTTGTTTCTCCTCAGGCAAATCACAGTTTGGGCTGAGCAGTTAATTACCCTAACCTTGACCCAGGGGGAGAGTCTGACTTCTCAATAACTTACAGGTGATTCACTCTTTTCCGCCAGTTGAGCTGTGTGTTTCCCTTCCTGAAACTAAAGCAATCCATTTGGATCAAATTATGCATGACAATTTTGGGATGTAAGTTAAGAAATGAATAGGAGCCAAGCTAAACCTATTTCTTTCTAACAGCATAGACCGAGGTTTCACAGGTGAAAGGGTTTATTTCCCCTCTTTATTATTTTTCCCTCCAAGATTATCCTTTGCATTTTTGTTTACACAGTTGCTAAGAATTAAGAGAAGTTGGGATCACAGATGTTTATTAGAGTGGAGTGATGACATAAAACATCCGCACAAATGGTGAGATATGAGATGTGATTCTGGATGCCAAGCAGGTAGTAATTGGGAGGCTGGGTAAATCAGTAAGTATAAAAAAAAAGAGATCTGAGCATTCATCCAGAATGCAAACTGACCCTGAAATGGCAAATGTTCACTTAAGTATTTTTAAAATACTTACACCTGGGTAGCCTGTTTAGTTTCTGCCTACAGCATTAACGAGGTTTCCAAAATGAGGGAACATCACCTGAGGAAAGAATATTAGTTAGAAACTAAGTTGGTCTAGTTAGAACATGCATGAAAGTTGGAAGTCCTCCACCCAGAAATGTAGACTATAGATATATCAGTTCTCCAAAGGACTCAGTGATACTTTTAATTTAATGAATACAATCTATATCTCGTGAATTTTGGCAAAAGCAATAACATCGGCAGTGCTTTGTCCAATACATGTTTAGAAATAATTTATTTTCTTGAATAACTCCTTAATCTGAAAAACTTTGAAATATATCTAAATATAGAGATTCCAAAATCATATTGCAGAAAATCAGAAAACATTTTGTCCGTATTATTACAACAGAAGGTAATTAATCCTAACCTTAACATCTATCATCTTATGATTAGATGTAGGCTAATACTGAACTAAGTGCACAATCAAAAAACCTTTTAGATAAATTCTGGTTTCTTACTATTTCTTGATAGATGATTTCTTTTACATCTAAGAAATTATTAAATCTATTTCATTTTTGTGATGCATGTGTGATGGTAATTTCATTACTATACATTACAGTAACTGAAAACATGATTAAAGGAAAAAGTTTACAGTGGTATTTTGAGATCTGTATATGAATATTTTAGATTGCAAAGTAAATATACCGACAGGACCTTTTCAGACTGGGAACAAAAAATACCGAGAATACTTTTTAAAAGTGGAGTAAAATCACCACCACTCTTCAACATTGTTTTGTTCTGCTATCTGATCTTTGCATTGGTTCATAGCAGTAAGTCTACAAACAGGCTATATTTAACCTTATCTACATGCATTTGTTGAAAGACATGGCAGCAACTCTGTTTCATAACTGGTTTCTATGAGAAACCACCGAAACATTCTTATTCCTTCATTGTGCTTCAGGAATTTATACCTGTAGTTAGGTTTACAGAAGGACAGGGAGATTGCTTGAATAAATTCACTGTAGAAGTATGGCTAAGGCAGAAATTCACATTTTTCCAAGGGCAATTCAGAATAGCAACACAGCTGGGATTCCAGCAGAGAGGCTGGTTCCGAGTCCCTGTCTCTCACAATAGAGCAAAAGTCAAGAAGAACCTCCTCAATTAGCTTTCTAAAATAGGGTGATTGTCGTGCCATTCTTGGTTTCCCATTAGATCTCAATGCACCTACATAAGCAGAATCAGAATTTTAATTTTATTAAATTGTCTCTGTACATTACTGTCGTGCATTTTATGTTGTGTATCTTATTTAATTTATTACTCAGAAAAAAGCCCCCATCATTTGATGAAATCTTAGTTAATAAGCGAGTCCAAACTGCTAAACTGGGCTGATGATCTTTCTTTTTTTTTACTGCAAAATATATCAGGTAAACAAGCTTGTCCTCTTGAAATATCTAAGATCTTGTAGTTTTTATTTTTTTAAAATCACCCTCCAGCTTCTATTTAGCAAACTTGAGGCTTTTTTGCATTTTCATTAACCTCCTTAAGCTACTTAAATGATTCAACTGAGTAGATGTTCCTTGAATGTTAAGCTACTGTAGAGATGGCAACATTTAAGCATTTAATCTTGTAGATTTAAGATGCAGGGAGGCATGGGGGTAAATTACAAATCTTTTGTTTTGCTGCCTGTAGTACTTCTTAGTGATTTGGCAGCACTAGAAGCACTGGATGTCAGACGTTTTGCATAACTAGGAATCTAGACAAAGTATAACTAAGCCTTCTCAGATTAAAAAAAAAAAAAAAAAAAAAAAGAAAGNNAGGAAAAAAAAAAAAAAGAAAGAAAGAAAAGATTCTAGGTAATAAAATGAACAAGCTCAGCCAGATCCTCAGTTTGTGCAGATTGGCATAATGCTAAAGTCAATAGAACTACATTGATTTACCTAATCTAAGAGGCTATCCCTTCATGCAAAGGTGTGTCTTCCCATCAGAATGGGCAAATCAATATGGACAAACTAAAATCAGATCTACCTGGAAGTCCAGCCAAATGCAAGTTTAAGCTGCTGAGACTTAGAAAACAAACAAAAAAACCCAAACAAAACTACAATAAAAAACTGTTTACCCTCTTTGAAACTGCTTTTGATTTTTGAGCATTCTAGATGGAAGGGTTCTTTTGCAACTTAGATTCTGACCAAAAAGCAGAACTTCTGGAAATATCACAAGAAAACCTCAGGTAATGCATAAAATAGAAGTATAGGTTGTGCACCATCACAGAAGTGAGTAATTTTTTGTAGAAGAAGACAGATATTATTCCCCCTTTTTTTTTTTTAAGCTCAAGAACTTCCATTACTCCTTTGTGGAAAAATAAATATAGAAATTAAAAAAATATGTAAGAGTTACAGCCTCAGGTACCAAAAGTGATTGAGGTCTATGATCTTCATAACAGGATCTACATTCTTTGACCTAATTACTTAGGATTTCCCATCAGCCTGAAGAAAATCAGGCAGCTTGGAAGAGGGTCCAAAAATATATAACAGTTTACTCAGTAGGGAACTTCCTAAACCAGCCAATAGCGAAACCCAAAGAAGCAGTGGTTGTGCTAAATGGTGAGCTCTGATCTACTAAGAAGCCTTTCTGTTTACCTTCTCCCTGTACCAGGTATCTTTCACCTCACTTTCTAAATGGAACATGAGTCACTGCTTTCTGTAAGAGACGGTCGGGGGAGGATCTGTTACTGTGATCCTTTCATTTCATACTGGAATGTCAGAGACCTCATATAGAATGTGGGAGTCCAGGGCATCAAAACCCACATCTCACCTCCCACGGGAGTGTCCTAATCAGCAAGCTGAAGTCAAAGATGTGGGTAGGACCGCTCTTACTCCCACTCTTTTCTTGTGAAGCTGTTCTGCTTTGTGTCAAAATATTCAAAATTCACAGTGCCCAGAAATTAGACCCTACCTCTCTGTCTTGGGTTTTAGTACCATTCCTCCCACTGCCTCCCACATACACATCATTTCCTCTAAGAGGAGTGTGAATATATTTTATAGGGAACCTTTTCTGTAATTATTTCACCTCTACAACAACCGCAATCATCACTCAAGCCAGTAACTTTGACCCAGTGGCTCCAGAGTGCTTTACAAGAATGGTGGATGACCCACTTCAAAACAGCTTAGTACCTCATGGTTATGACGATCAGAAGATCTTGAATACAATAATTCATACTTGAACTTGAGCTCTCTCAAATTGGCATATAATCTTTGAAATGCCAGATACAAGACATTGAATTGCTGGAGCGTGTCCAGAGAAGGGCAACGAAGCTGGTGAGGGGTCTGGGGGACAAGTCTTATGAGGAATGACTGAGGGAACTGGGGCTGTTTAGCCTGGAGAAGAGGAGGCTGAGGGGAGACCTTATCACTCTCTACAAGTACCTGAAAAGAGGTTGTAGAGAGATGGGGACTGACCTCTTCTCCCTAGTGACAAGTGATAGAACGAGACGAAATGGGTTCAAGTTAAGCCAGGGGAGGTTTAGGTTGGATATTAGGAAAAATTTTTTCACTGAAAGGGTTATCAAACATTGGAATAGGCTGCCCAGGGAGGTGGTGGATTCGCCATCCCTGGAGGTGTTTAAAAAAAAGGTAGATGTGGTACTTGGGGATACGGTTTAGAAGTGGCTTGGTCAGGTTAGGTTAATGGTTGGACTTGATGATCTTAAAGGTCCCTTCCAACCTTAACGATTCTAAGAGAGAATATGTTTTTTTCGATTCTTCTTTTATGTAAGAAATTTGCGTATAGATGCTCAGTACAAATAAGTGCCAAAACTTCTGTCCATCTTATAAATCACAATATGATTTAAGCACAAGGCAAGAACCAAGGTATTTGGTTTTGTCAGTCTTTGTCATATCTTGAAGAAAGCTTTAAAATTCCCCTGGTGTTTGAATAAAACTTAACTACTGTCACCTGAATCTGTGCACTTGAAATGTTGTGTGGAAGCTTAGCAGTAGTTTCAAGAATTGGAGTTTTGGGACCCAACCTAACCCCTGCCAATGACCCCAGTATAAACGCCACTAGCCACCGTCCAAAGTTCCTGTTCCTCCCATATGACAGTAATAAGAAGAGTTTTGGCTTGGAGTGAAGTGAAAAAGGTGTCTCAGACCTGTGTGCAAGTGAAAGTCTGTAGGTGTCTTTCTGGAGTTTCTAATTCCAATAGACTAACTCTTTTCTGTTGGCTGTCTTGTTTCTAAGCAATGCTGCAATGATTCTTTGTCATTCCCTTAATTCAGTGGTTTTTATTCAAATAATTGCTGATACCAACTGTATTTAGTTGGAGTAAAGCTGATTGAGAATCATCACCAAAATTTCTACCAGCATTTTTCTGATTGGAATACTGTAAAGAGCTTCTTCATACATAAAAGAACAAACATGTAAGAGAAAGTATATGCTATAGCTACGTGCTTCTTGCACTCACCATTCCCATCAAAGAATTTCTCATGAAAACCAGTTCCTTAGAAATTATTAAAACAGAGCTGGGACTGATCATTTCAAATGAATACACAGCTTGTTTACTGAAGAATCTGTGACTGAGACCTGCTAACAGCAGTTTATGTAGACATGCAAACAACCTTGACTTTAATTTCACTCTGGAGGCACAGGCAGTCTTCAAACCTCTGCAAACAACAAGCTGTGAAGCATCTTCACATCAGATCAATACTGAAAATGTGATAGAAATCATTGTGAGCTATATCATTTCAGAAATAGATCCTGCCCTGATCTCAAGTGCATATTGATCTTGTATAATGGGGTATTATGTCCTTTAATTACTTTGCAGTATGCAAGCTTATAATGTTATCTACTTAAAACAACACTTTGCTGTTTATTCAGCCTTAAAGTACAGTTAGCTTTGTGGATTAAAATTGTGCGTGGGACAAAACCAATATTTTTATTCAAGGCTTATAGAATTATATTTTGCTTTTTTTAATACTCTTATTTTTTATTTTGCAGTTCAGCCATTTGTGATGAAAACACTAGAGATTAATTCAGGGATTTATTTTAGTGATTTGCCCTTTAAATTTTCTTCTGTGCAGTACATTTTCAGTCAAGACATCTGTCAGACACCTTTGGGGCCTGGTAGGTATGAAAGTGTTCAAGTTTACAAAACTGAGAATGCCAGACAGCAGTTTATCTACCTCTTGATAATTGTTCAGCCAGCAATCAGACCGTGTCCTTGATTCACACCATTTTATCATACTTAGCCAGACTCAGAGCTTTTTTATTTTTTATTTTTTATTTTTTATTTTCTTTCTTTCTTTCTTTCTTTCTTTCTTTCTTTCTTTCTTTCTT